>CAEGAG010165911.1:0-10441 GCA_903067065.1 Brachyrhaphis terrabensis | reverse complement strand
TGAAAATCCTTCAAAATAGCAGCTGGGATTCTTGTCCAACAGCGCCTCCTTCTGGGGTACACCAGAAACTACATCAACACTGTGTAACTTAAAACCTTCAGACATTCCGGTATGTTCAACAGATAAAGTCAACTCAGTAAACAACGAGGAAGCAGAGATGTGATGCTGTCGCACTTCAGCAGAAGTAAGTTAAAGTTTCAGGGGTTGCTGAAACTTTAACTTACTTCACAAATCCCCTATACGCAGGTTTGAGATACTGAACAAACCTGCGTATAGCGTCTTCTGTCTTCCACCAGGAGGCGGTGTTAGACAAGAATTCCCACTGCATTTTGAAGGATTTCGATGGAACAAGATGCAAGAATGGTGTTAAGGCAGCTTTAAGATGCACAAATGTAAATAAGGGTTTGACAGTAGTTTATTAATGAGTGCAAAAAGACTGGGTCTCACTATGTTGCTCTTTGAGCAACATAGTGCTCACTGAGCACTATGTCGCTCCAGCATCTATTCACAGGGACGATCCCTCTACTGAGCAGTACGGGGGATTTGACCTGCTCCGTTCCCGACCTGGGCCGGTTCACCCCTCCTTAGAAGACCTGGTGGTCCAAGGCTCCCCCAGGAACACCATATCTATACTGAACTTAGTGTGGACCCCCGCTCAACATAGTCCACTGCAGTTCAGAGCTCCTGAACTCAAGCAATCCTCCAGCCTCAGCCTCCAGGTAGCTTGGATTACAGGTGAGAGCCACCTCACCCGGCGACAATCAGCTGCTCCTGACAAGAACCTGACCAGGAGAGACGAGATATTAGCAGGAGAGACAAGAGAGGGACACCAAGAGGCTGAGAAGTGAATTTCACGTGAACAAGTTTAAAGCGTGTTTTAGGTTTGAAGTTTTCTAGAGGTCTTTTATTGTATTCAACCTCTAGGGTGACTGTTCTTCTTTTTCCCAAAACTGATTGGACAAGGTTTTTTAGAGAACCAAATGATGAACGGATGGATTGTTTTGTCTTTACACAGACTGGTTCCTACAAATGTTGGATCCTTTCTTCATTGTCAACAATTTCAAGAGGAGTTAATACTAACCCGTGAATCATGAATAATTAAACATAAAACGGCAACCAAGTCTTTTTCCAATGTTTCAGAATCTTTTGAATGTTGAATAATCCGGAGCATTAGAAGGAAGTGGCAAGAAATGATTTTGCCTCCTAATATTAAGCAACAGTGCAATGGTTGTAGAGCTTTAGCTACAGGACTAGTACCAATACAGCCTTGCAAACATATACTAACACCTGTAACTTTTGGAAAGCTACAAGTTGTGCAAAGTGTTGTTGTTTTCTGTGAATTAAAGTCATGACATTAACCAATGAAATAAATGTCAAGCAAAATATGTTCATGTAAATAAAAAACGTCTAACTTTTCTTGACTTGTAGTCCTTTTAGCTTTAATCTTGTGTTTTTTTCAGTACAATCCAATATTCTAGACAAAACAAGTGAAAATACCTTTCAGACATGTCTGCAAATGAAAGGCTTTGAAAAATCCATAAATTCATAAATAAAGGGTTGTCTTTATATCTCACCACAATGTGGCTCGCCAACTGTAAATGTACTTTTCTGAGTTTTGCATAAGAAACAACTGAGTTGCAGCATGTTTTGCAATCTGTGACACAGTGTGGAGGGGAGGATTTGAAAGATTACAGTGATGAGGGTCAGAGAGGAGGATGTGAAGGGTCCTGGCACCATGCTACGGTCTACCAGAGAGACTGCATTGTTCTCTGACCTAAATTTTATGACGTGGAACTGCAAGGAAAACGGTCAGACTGAATGGGACGCTGCGCAGCAGAGTCTTCACTCTCGATGGGCAGACTGTGACTTCATCCAACTGTCAGAAAGTTTTAGTACTGAAGTGTTTCTCAGAAAGGATAAAAACAGAAAAGCACTAAGCGTCATCTCATTTCCCCCTAAGTGTTACAGTAAAATGTTTCCAGAACCCTTCAAAATAAGTTAGTTGGCACAAATGCTTGTCCTGCTCTGAGTTTAATAAAGTTCCTTGGGGTTTATAGCAAGTAGGGGTTTTTTTCCCAAATCATATAACATCAACTAATCATTAAAACACATGATGCAGCCTTGTGGTCATTCACACAGCGAATAAAACAAAACATGGATTTGAAATTTAGAATAATTCAGCTGGATTAAAACAACAACCAGGATGTTGGCTCATTTACAATATTCATGCTAGAAATAACAGAAGTAGCATCAGGACACAGGGGCGCTAGATCAGTGCATCATCAAGATAACAAGATATTATCCAAGGGAAGCACATACAGTATGAATGAAAAACAGGATCAGTTTTCCAGTTTCCCACAGAAACCGCTGAAGAACATTTCCCTGTTACATAAAAAAACACATTTTTAATGTTTATTTTATTATTATTTAGAATTTTTAATTAGGCTTTATGATAGGTGGTTGGCTCATATGCATATTTAAAACAAAAGGAGCAATTTGTTGAATTTGTTAGTGAGACTGGTGCTTACAATTAGGGTAAATAATGGTCAAAGAGAGTCTGAAACTTCCTTTAAAAATTACAATTTAGCTGTTTAATTTATATTTTTATTAAAACAGAGAGCTCTCGCCTGTTCCTGTTTTTCTTAGCTGACTTGGTCTTCATGCCTGTCCATTAAATACCAGCAAAATTTCAAACTGAAAAGGGACTTTCAGTCAAAGTATTTTTAGACTCATCAGCATCTCAAAAACGTCCACATTCCACCATCACATTTCTGGGTCTCACATCCTTATTCCATTCACTGCCTTGAAGCTCGTCTCAGTGTGAAGAGGCGGAAGGTGGGTGGAGCAGATAAATCTCATTCTGTTTTTCATCAAGCTGACTTCATTCTTCACAGCCCTTTTGATGAGACAGGGGATCAAACCGGGGTGCAGAGTCGGGTAGAGATTTACAGCTGAGAGAAGTGTGCAGGCTATTACAGCTCAGCGCCCTGCTAATGAACAATCACACTGAGTGGAATCTGTGGATCTCATCAATCCAGGGTCACTTTATGAAAGATGACTACACTCCAACCCTGTCATATTAAAGGACGGCAAGATTTCTGGTCAGAATTTATTTTAGATTATTTTGTGTTTTGTGCAGCGCTACTCAAAGTCTTGATTCATTTTTATTTTCTAAATTTCTCCCAGTGAACTCTGAATCAAGATCTATTTAAGAGAGGAAAAGCGGGTCTGGTTCCTTGTCGGCAAAATATGAAGAAACATTTAGAAGATGGCACTCCAGTTACCATCTCATAGACCAAAACTGAGCCATTTGGCCAACGTTGAACAATCCTGCAAGTAGAGGAAAAGCAGAACTACACTCCATCCCGAACACAATACTGATGAAAATGGTGCTGGGAGCATTATGAGCAGTGGTGGAGCTGACTGAAGGGAAAGGCTGGAAGAAAACCAGTCAGAGGCTCGAAAACACTTGACTCTGGGACAGAGGTTCACATAATAGCAAAACGATAACCACTCACACACAGCCTAATCTACAATGGAAAGATTAGATCAAACACAATATGCTAAAATCCCCCCATCAAATCTGCGGCCTAAATCCAACTGTCTATATAGCAAGACTTTAAAATTAATTTCCTGATACTCTGCATCTAAATCTGAATGTACTTTAGCCGTTTTTGCAACAAAACATGGGAAAACAAAATTATTTTTGAAGTGCAAAGCTGATAGAGACACAGTCCAAAAGCTCTGCTGTGATTGCTGCAGAATGTATTTCTGGAAAAAAATTGATTCAGTGGGATGATTAAATGCATGGAACACTTTTAAAAAGATCATTTGTAAAAACAGACTGTATTTTCTGCATTACATCAGATTTTGTCCACTACTTTGTGTTAAAATCCCAACGAAACAGAATATGGTAAAAACATTCAAGACAACCTGCTTTTGGGAATGCAGCTCACCATCCTACTCCGTCCATTGACCCTCAAGGTATTGCCATGCAGGCAGCAGCTGTTTCCTGGTGATGCTTGTGATTATTGTGTGTTGTCATCAGGTTTGTGGCGTCTCATGGGAGAGTAGAGATGAGGACTGTAATTAGCGTCGCGGCGAGGCCAGTGGCTCACCAAGCGTCCCTTTGGCTCCGCTGGAACCCTCTGGGGACACCGAGGCGCGTGGCAAACCTGTAGGGTCCTACCTGTGGCTGAGAGGGGTGATTAGTTACGTTTAAAGCTCAAGAAACTGTGTAATTGGTAAACCAGTTAATGATAAATGTGCAGCACTCTAACTGAGGCACTTCACAGTGGAAGAGATGGTTTCATCGGGGTTATTAGGACTGAATACTATTCAAAAGGGATATTTTCATTGGATGAAATATAATGGGTTGTTCTTCTGTTTAAAATATTAAAGACGAGGGATTAGGCACTATGTTCAGGTAGGAAAAAATAAATAAAAGAGAAAAGGCAACTGGTGGCTTTTGGAGATATCAAACAACAGCAGTTAAATAATACTGAATAATAATGCTTGAATAACCAAACAACAGTCATTTTACTGTTTTTTTGTATATTTTACAACCAGCCTCTCATATGTACAGTTCCTTACCTTCTATGTATTTGCATTCACAGTGACTTAAGCTTGTTTTTTGTTTTTTTTATGTTTTTATTTATGTATGTATGAATAAGAACTTGAAAAGGAACCTCTGCAATTTGTATATGCATGACGATTGTTAATTTTTTTGCAGCCAAATTAAAAAAAAAAAAAGAGTTCGAGCATTGCTTAACAGCTGTGATTCCATAATTTTTCCACAGTTTGTAGGAAGATTTACATTTTCTATGTAATTTGTTATGTTTATATAAAAATCTTAATAAGTTAATGTTATTCCTTGGGGATGATGATGGTATTTCAATTTCAATTTCACTTTTATTCCACTGTAAAGAATGTAAACCGAAGAATATAGGAGGAAGAAGAAAAATATTAACATATATGTTCATCTCTTGAAATTCATTCTGAGCATATTTTCCCTTGCATTGCCGGTGTTGTTTGTCAACAGCCTCAGCTGTTTATTAATCAGTCATCAGGCCCACCTGTGTAGCAATCCATCAATTATTTCTCCAGCATAAATACATCTCTATTCAGTCAAGTATTTGTCAGATCCTCTGTCATGGTCAGCCTGCACCCTAGTTGTTTATTTATCTCCATTAAGCAGGAAGTGAAGTAAATGAAGGCAATGTTATTAATTTTATTATTATTAGCAGTAGCAGTAGTAGTAGTGGTAGTAGTAAAACTCAAAGATAAATCTCATTATTACTATTATCTAAACACTTTCACTCTGTTACCAACATATTCTTCTTGTTTTGTGTGTGTGTGTTTGATGTGTGTGTGTGTTTTAGAGTCAGCGTGCGGTGGTGTGTGCAGGCGTACGACGGCCTCCTGTGCTCCATCTGCGCCGACTGCTGATGAGCAAAGCCATGAAATAGATCCAGCTGGAGATGTGCAGAGGAGCCCGGAGTCTCGTGGGAAATCATCCGTACCTCCCCACGACCCCAGAGAGCTATCAATAAGTGGGTAATTGAATTTTAAGCACAAACAGTGCCGTCGAAAGAGGCGTTGTCGTGCTTCTGTAAGCGTGTGGATGTGTGTGTGAAGGGGGATGTTTAGCTGTGTGAACATGGTGATGCTGTCATCTCTCTCTGAGGGGCTTTGCACAGGAAAGGATAAATGTTTAATCCATTAAATGACAATTGTGGCCCGTAAAGGCGCAGAGTGGCTGGTGGAAAGAGGTGAGACGACTGAACTGCCCCTAACCTGGGTGAATCTTCTCATCCCGCTGATTAAACCTCAAACACACACAAGCTAAATGGGTTGTGTGAGGGGGGATCATCCACCATTACAGATGTGTGGGGTTGTTTTTTGTGCTGTGCAAAAAGCATCAAAATAGGTGAAGCTTTTTTGCTGCAGCAGCAGCATCGTCCTCTACAGTTATTACTTTTTTTTTTTTTTTTTTTTTTTTACGAATGTCCCCAGTTAGTAAATATTCCATTGCAATCTGTGGAACCGCAGCATTTTCTGATGTATCCTTAGTAAACCATGACTTCCTTAGTATTCAGGATCAAAATATGATGTGACACAGAATATTGTTTCCTTTAGCAACTCCTCAAAATGGGAAAGATAATAGAACATATGTTTAAAGTAAGGCAAACGTGTCTAGATTATAAAACATCAGAAAATAGATTAAAATTTTTTTTTATTGATCTTAATTTTCCCAAATGAAGTCAGAGAAATAAATGAAAAGTTTTAAACAACTGGAAGATGGACAAGGAGTGAAGTCTTTCACATCACACAGTTAGGATGAGAAGAGAGGCTAAAACAAGTCAATAATAAATGACTTCCTCAATTTATTATTTTTTCATGCCCTTTATCGAAAGAAAAAATAAATTTAATTTTAGTATTTATGGATGGGGAGTTACTGGAAGATTTACTGGAAGATTTTTATTGCCTTTCACATTAAGCTTGTTGGATCAGATAGTCACTTTTCTCCTAAAACTGGGCAACCAAATTGTTTGGGGGTTTTTTTGTATGTTTTTTTTAAGTTACTTTTGATAATAGTGCTTCTAAACAAGACGTAATGAAGAAAATAGGAACTATAACTGGCAAAAACATTCTTGTTGTTTAATGTTTTATTTAATTTAAATCTGCATTAGAGGCATTTTAGACACTTTAAGAATCATCTAAACCTTTAGAAGATTTAAAAATGGAGCAGAACAACACTTTGCATTAAATAATTTTGTGCGTAAAAGACATCAAGATGTTTGACATCACTAGCCAAAGAAGGAAATTAGTTCAAAATCTGGCAGCTGCAGCAAGGTTACTGTGACACAGAGTTCACTAAACAGAGTTTGTCAGTGTGATCGTTAGGTTGCACTCGTGATCCAAAATGAGTTTGCTAGCTGAGGTTTTCTCATGCTGCTCGCACAATGGCCCGTACGTGGGAGCTGCCTGGTGGCATTGCTTAATTAGGCGAAGAGTTGATTCATTTGCACTAATTGACAGCTAATTAAAGGAGCGAGGGTACATTGGATTGACGTCCCTGTGAGCGGCACTTTGACCGCAGGGGATGTTACGGAGAGGGAATTATGAAATGTTGAATCTTCTGAGCACCACCTGCCTTCAGAAGTGGCCCCGCACATATGGGCCGCTCTGTGTGTGTTTGAGTGTGTGATTAGTTAAACGGGCTCATCTTGCAGTGCTGAAATGCAGCCTGTTGAGCCCAGCTGCCTTTACTACAAGCATTTCATTTACACCCAGAAATAAGAAAGTATCTGAACAAATCTAAAAGATGTTGCTGAAAATCTTTTGGAACCAGAGCTTAATAGCAAGGAGAAATCAACACTAATGTTGCGCTTAGATATGACCCTAATTAGATGTGCCCTCTAACCCCTGGTGGACATGAAACATCTGTCAATTTAACGCTTTTTGATATTTTTAGCAAAATGCTTACAAAAAATTTGTTTTTGGATCAGAGGTCACGTCCACTTATTAATATATGATGGCAAATCCATGAAAAAGCTACATGTTTTGTGGCATATCCAACAGAAACCACAAGTTAAGTTTGAGAAACTGTCATATTTTGTTATAAAAGCAACAGTCAGTAACCTTACCAGACATTACAGACATTTTTGCCTTCAGTCCAGCTAAACAATACGAAGGCAACATACATTTTTAAACAAAATTACTTACACTATTAGTGTATACTTTATGCAAATATAATACATAATATTATAACAGAAGATTAATTGCGAAATCTAGCATTTTCTTTTATTACTTTTACATTTACATCAGGAATGGCACGAAGTTCAATAAAAAAATCTGTGGCGTATGTTTAAGATCTGGATTTTTGGAAGGAAACAAGCCAATTTAAACAAACTCAGCTAATCCTGATTGAAAATCAAATCTGTTTGGAGGAAAGACAAAATGTTTGTCTGTTTACTTCCACAAAAAATGGGTAGGTTTACAGATCTGTCGTATTTTTTCCTCATGATCAGATGATGGATTCAACAGACCTCTGTTAGACTTTCAACGCTGTCGATAACTTTCTCCCTGACATCTCCATTGGGTCTCTGGGTCTTTTTGAGGACAATCGCCTGACGCTTTCACATAACAGCTGTATGGATGTAGTGATTAAATTACACACAGATATGTACAAATATCATATCTGAAGGCAGTTGGTTGTAGTGGGGTGGAAAAGTAAGAGTTAGAATACAAACTCATGCCACATGCAATTTTTTTTTTTGTAAAATATTTGCCATTATCTTTCCATTTCTCATTTCTGAACTACTTTGCCAGTGTTTCACATTAAATTATGCTATACTACAATACATTGATGTTTATTGCTATGTCATGAAGAAATGTGAAAAGGTCCAGTAAGTATGATGTTGTTGCAAGGCACTATTACAAATATATCTGGAATACAGCGTTTTACTCTTTGTGCAGCCAAATGTCTCTGGGGGGAACATGACAAAAAATTTGACACAAGTTATTGTAGAATATGACTCTTTATAATGCTGCTTATTTTAGAAGTGCCTGCAGGATGTTAACAAACACTGACTGGAGTCTAACGTCCAAATGCTAAATGGCCTCAATGAGCTTTCAGAGGCACCTTGACCCCTGTCCCCTCATCTGGGACCACGCTCTCTACAGGAGACCAGGAATAGGCTGTCTTCATGTCTGCTGGTGCTGTCCATGTGAAACAAGAAAGGACAATTAGGGGCTTATTAGGGGTTTGGGGAGGTGTACCTCACGGGGCTTCTGTTCGCCGACTTGGCCCCAACTCCGAGCCACTGCCATAGTTCAAAAACAGTCAGGGGCATTGTCTCACCTAATTACGTTGAAACCAGGGGCCCCTTCTCCTGTTGTTACGGCCATGCCTGTCCACTTCCCCTGTCCTGCCAAAGTGCTAGTCCCTGTCCACTGCGGAAGGGTGCTAATTAGACAAGAAACAGGCTGAGTAATTATGTCAATTCCTGTTAGGAGTTGCCCTGGTGAGCAATATTAATTTTGGCAAGAAATTTTTGCCATTACAGGACCTGTCTCCCACATTTTCAGTATTTTTTTTTCTGATTATTGAAACAACACATGTGCAAAAGCAACAGGGGAGAGAATCCCACACAAACTTCCGAGCAGAAATAGAGACCACTGAATGGCATTAGCATGAAGTTATTGCCCTAATTAATGCTTTGCGCTCACAAAGCGAACCAGTGAATAACCGATGGCGCATTGTTCGGACTGTGAGAGCTTTTTGTTTCCTCGTCCTAATAGGTTGTTTTGATCAACGGCTGTTTGGTGACCCGGCTCCTCTTTCTAAAGGCCAAGCTCAGGGAAAATGGCAATTAGCTAGATTAGAAGGGCCATTTCTGGAGTTGTTACAAAGATAAAGATAGAACAAAGAGACAAAGCTAAAGATGGTTCAGAAACTGCCAGTACAAACTAAGACCAAACCTTTGGACCAAAGGCAGAAAAAGTTCTAAACCTCTCACTAATAAAACTACAAGTATGTGAAAGCAAGAGGGAACGCCTTTCCTCCAAAATGATCATTATCGTTGATCGTATAAATCACTTTTTGGAAGAGTCTAATACATATGCTTCACATTTGAATTGAAATCTGTTGTTCAGATTCAGGTAACCCCTTTGTTTTTCTGTCATATGAAACCACCAATATGTTGAAATATAAATATGGCATATTCCTCTGGTCTTCTTGTAATGATTCACTGCATTATCTTTTTTGCTGTGAACATACTTTTTGGAACAGTTCATCAGTCCGTTACACATTCTCCCACAAGGTTTTGTGTAACACAACCTTGATGTTTTCTTCAAAAAATGTTGCTGTTCTCAGGCCGGTTCCTCCCTTTTGAAATAGGAACCACAAAACCTTAACTGCACTTCAAATGATGATGTTATTACCAAGAGAACATTCTTAATGGCCGGATTAGTGTTCACTGCTAAGAGGAAGTAAAAATACAAATGGAAAACGAAAAGTGTGGTACAGGAAAAAACTTCAAGCAGATTCTGCCAAATGTCCAGAAGTCATATATATATTTACTGTGGCTTAAACGTTAGACGTCAAATCGAAACGTGAAGTAAATAAAGTCAAGAAAGAGTGGAGAGTACTTGATGAGATAGTGAATGGCAACGTTAAAAAGTGAGGGAGTCAGTGACTGTGTAATGTCAATAAAGTCTATTTAGAATCCTATTAGCCAGTATTTGTTGTTCTACTTCATTGCCAATTTTAGTTAATCAATGCAGATGTCCTACCACAGAAATATTATGCTAATATTTCTGCATATGCCAAAAGCCTGTTAAATGAAAAGGTTTTGAAATGGATCTAAAGTTAATTCATCAACCTTATATAACAGACAGATAAACTGTGGCCCAAACTAAGCACAATGCTGTTTTA
>CAEGAG010165903.1:0-16851 GCA_903067065.1 Brachyrhaphis terrabensis | reverse complement strand
AACAACCCCCAAAGTTCTTTTTTTTTAGTGCAGCACAATATCAGTCTGACTATAATGAATCACGTTATCTCAACATGATTTAATTTCATGAATGTCAAGTTGTTGAATATCATTTAACCAACATGATTTCATCATGTTTTCGTTTCAAACCCAAAATTATTTTGTTAAAGGTACATGATATTCTTTTGTTAATGTAATAAGCCCCGAAGTTCATTTTTTTCGGCGGAAGATCAATCTGACGTAATTGAATCATGTTATCTCAACTTGAATACGTTTATTCAAGTTGAGAGAAGTTGAGAGAAAAAAACGATTGTCTCCCGTGGTCTCGTGTGATATCCTGTGATTTCCCATGATCTCGAGTGAACTCGGTTGATATCCCGTGATCTCTCTCGTGGGCTTCAGCACAGGATCAGTCTGACTATAATGAATCATGTTAGCTCAACGTGATTCAATTTCATAAACGTGAAGTTGTTGAATATCTTGTTTATCCAACATGATTGTTTCACGTTTTTGTCTGAAACATGAAATTATTTAGTTAAAAGTACATGATATTCTTTTGTTAATGTAATAACCCCCTAAGTTCCTTCTTACAGTGTATAAACAACATTTTAAATTAAATATCTACTTTCAGTTTTTAGTCAAAAATGTGTTTTGTAAGCTCCTGCTGTTACTGGGTGGCAAACACCACTGAGATTGCAATGGGCTATTGCTTGTTGATACAAGTTTACAGCTCATATTTATTCAGGGTAAAGATAAATAAGGCACGAAAGAAGACAGGAAAAGCACAAACATATCGGCCTAAATTATAATCGGCAGTTCAATCTTTTTAAAGATCGGTAATTGCCGACCGGCCAGAAAAGTGCAATTGGTGCACCCCTAGTGTCTATGTGTGCTTCTGGCATCAGGACACCCTAGGCGGCAGTTTGATGATTGACTTTGTTGTTGTTTCCTGTGATCTGTGGTCACATGTCTTGGACACTTGGGTGAAGAGAGGTGCGTAGCTCTCCACTGACCATTATCTGTTGAAGCTGGATGCTGGTCTGACCTGGCAGGTCCACACATAGTGTGAGGGTCTTCTGGGAACATCTGGCTGAAATTGGTTTTCTCTGTAGGGTGCTTGGGCTCTCCCTTAGAGACAGGGTGAGAAGCTTGGTCATTTGTGAGGAACTTAGAGAAGTTCCTCACAAATGACTCACAAAGGAACTTAGAGAAGAGCCACTAAACCAGTTGAGGTGCAAGATAGTTGGATGCTTCCTGGATGCCTCCCTGGTGAGGTATGTCCCACAAGGTGGATATCCAGAGAAAGATCTAGGACATGCTAGAGGGGCGATGTTTCTCTGTTGGCCTGAGAACGCCAAGGGATTCCTTCAAAGGAGCTGGAACAAGAGGCTGGGAGAGGAAAGTGTTGGCCTCCTTACTTTGGCTGCTGCTTCCCCCACAACCCAACTCCAAATATTAAGAAAATGGATGGATGGATTCTTATTTAGTGGAGACATTGTAATTGTGAAATTGTGTTTTCTCAACATTAATAGAATATCAACAAAGATTTGGGCCCATTTGTAATGGAAACTTAACTACTTATCTGCAACACATTTTTCCTCTTTTATATTATTTGGTAATTAGTAAAATATATATATATAAATTACTAATTGGTCAAAAAAAAATTTAATCAGCAGACTGAGTCCTCTAAGAAATTCTAATAGGCAAGAAAAACTTCATTGTTTCAGCTCCAGCAATGATGGTAATAAGAAGCTGCAAGGACAGCCACCATAACAAAGTATGGAGAGAGAATAAAGCAGCCCCCAATGAGCCAACTGACTGTAAGAACAAAGTCCAGGCCAACAACACACATGCTCTGCTGGAGCACTATATCATCCATTCCAATATTAAGCAAGGCTAAATGTCACAGAGGAGTGGATAAAGAAGAAATGAAATATGTTACTTGACACAAAACCTGATGAATGGTATGAGTGTGCATGCTGGAAGAAAATGAGGAAAATACGTCTTAATAGGCCATTAAAAGGAAATTTCTCTCCTATTTCCATATAACGAGAACTAATGTTTTCTTAACACCAGGGAAGGAAGAGAGGGGGAAGCAAGCATGTGGTGAGCTGAGTGATGAAATGATATTGCTCTCTGCTTTAGTTCATGCCGGGGTTACCTGCCCTGAAGGCAGGGGCTTTTGATTAGCTTTTTTGTCTTATAGCAGAGAAAGTACCAGCAAAAAGAGGAACATAACTCAAGAAATTTTACTAGGACCAAGATACAGAAAATGGCTTTGGATGAATTTTTGAGTTCAGGACTTCATTCTGGATTAGATACTCTATGGAAAAATTATTTTTTAAACATTCTAGAAAGCAAATTTCAATTAAATTCAAAATACTTATTTAATTCCACAGGGAAATTAAATGTTGTGACTCATAATTTTCTTCAAATTGTTTTTTGAAGAGGGTGATGGCTGTGGGCAGGAAAGATCTCCTGTAGCAGTCAGTGGTACAATGAATCTGAGGAAGTTTCTGACTGAAGATACCCTGTTGTTCATTAACAGGATCATGAAGAGGATTTAGTTGTCTGTCTTGTTCTTGATTTTGTGAAGAATCGTTCTTTGGACCATCATCTCAAGTTATAGGTAACTAAAACTAAGAGAACGAAAACATTTTCATTAACTAAAATTAAAAAAAAGATAATTAATGGGGGGAAACTATAACTGAAGCTACCTCAAATAAAACTGACTAAAACATATTGCAACCACATACAACTGGCTATTTAGCTTCACTGTCTGGAAGTTCAGAAACAATCTATTAACACTTAATTTAAATTAATCCAATACATATGACTAATGAGAGAAACATTATTAAATAAATTTGATTCTAATATTGCAGATATATGCACTAAATGTGGGGCTAAAGGCACTTTGACACATATGACTTACAGGAATGCCACAATATTCAACATTTTTGGAAAGACGTTTTGGATAAGCTTTGTCACATCACAGGCACTAAATGGAATCCTTGTACTAAACCATCTATCTTAGGAATTATTTTCCACTGGAAATTGATTAACCAGAGCTGATCAAAAAAACATTATTTACTGTTTGGTACAGGGAATGTAAAGTATAGTCAGGACCTGGAAATATTTTGCCAGGCCTCACCTGAGATCGTTGTTGTCCATGTTATCGAGTTTTCTTGCCCTGGAGGAATTCACCTTTATGATTAATGGTCAATACTCTGTGCTTGAAACAATGTAGATCTAGGTCAATCTTTAAACCACCCAGCATCACCCTAACAAAAGAATCCCATGAAAATCACATGTGATTTTCACATGTGGTCACATGTGAAAGTCACATATGATCACATGTGATCACATGTATACTTGTGATTTTGGAACGTTTCGTGGTAAAATCACATGTGAATCACATGTGATCACGTGACCACATGTGAATCACATGTGGAAATGAGTGATTTTCACACTTTTCCACATGTGTGAAATATGGAAATTTGGATTATGTGATTCGATACGAAATGTGGGATTCGTATGTGATTCACATGTGAATCACATGTTATTTTACCACGAAAGTTCCAAAATCACACGTATTCATGTGATCACATGTGACTTTCACATGTGATCACATGTGCAAATCATGTGATCACATGGGATTTTCATGGGATTTTTTTGTAAGGGCATGCCCAACTCCAGGTTAACTAAATGTGAAGTAAACCAGCTGAAGAGCAAAAAAGGAAGAATACATTAACTAGCCAAGAAGCTAACTGAGGAGCTCAGCTCAAAAAAAGCACTTGCTAGCGACCCTGAACTCTAGCTGCAGCCATCTCCCAAAGTGTCAGTGAGAAGATTTCAGCTGTGATGGATAGCAAATTTTATGAGTTTGGTGCCACTTTACCCTAACAGCTCAAGTTGGCAAACTTCAGAAAGTGAAAAGCAAGACATTATTTCGAGGAAGTAATGCCATTAACGTTTGATTGAAATAGAAATCAAGAACCTCTTAAAGAAATGAATCTTACCTAGACAGGTTGTGACAACATGCAGACAATGTTAAGCGTTTTTTGATGACCCTGCTCTGTTGCACATCTCTTTCAGAGTATTCTATTTTAATAACTGTTCAGTATTAATTTTCTATGTTATAAATTTGCTCTTACTGTACAGCTTTATTCATAGATTTTTATATGCATTCTTCTATTTGCCTTTAACTTTCTTTTCTAAATTTTTCTGCTGTCAGAAAATAAAACATTCTTATTTCTATTTTATGTCTGCTTCGCTCCATGATGACGGGCTAAACCCCTCACAATGTTCAGCACAAGCACAATTGCTAATCCAAATCCTGGGTCAGACGAGCTACGGTCATTCACGAAGAATATTTATCAGTAGGAGCAGGTGAGAAATCCATGATACAGGAATGGGTCAAGATCCAGATAGAAGACAACCAGCAACAATCCAACACATATATATTTATATTCCAGTAATGAGCTGATCCATTGGGTCTCTGCTATTTAATGCCAACAAGTGAAATTTCCAAGACATGAAAGGAGACTCAAGTCAACTTAAAACAGCCTCATTTCTTTGTAGTTGTTTAACCTGGAAGGTACAAGGGAAATGTATCCTCCAAGGGCCTCTGGGTCATTCTTTTTTATTCTCTTCTTTTTTCCTTTTTCAAATCAATATGTCACTAATGGTTTTCAAAATCAAATGCCAACCTTTAGCCATGAAAGGGGTCTCTTTCTGTTTTGAAAAGGACAGATGGGGAGAAAGACTCATAAGCACAAGTACACAAACAAATTGATCAGTTGAGCTGCACAGATGAAAGAACAGTGTTTGGCTTTTATCAAGATTCAGCCATTTAGTGTCATCCACCTCTGAAATAATGGCTACATCACATTTGTAGCTTTTGTGTTCATAGACATATGTTTATTTCCCATATGAGCACCGTATAACATATTTTTATGATTAATACATGTTATTTTAAAACAGCTAAATAATTAAATAAGCCTGGAATTATAAAATCATACATAGTGCTAGGGGAAAGTATGTGTGCCCCTAAAGAGCCTTTCTTCTTCTTACAAATTTGTTTCAGAATTGGAAGCATCCAGGTTTGCATAACAACCCAAAAAAGGTTTGCCTGAAACAAAGCTAAGTTATTTCATACAAACATAATGATAGGAAAAAAGTTGGAATAAAATATTTGTGTGAAATATACTCTTGGTTTACTCTGAATTAATCCAACAAGCAACAGTAGTTGGTAGATTTCCTTCCCTTTGCTTTACTTCATTTTGAGTCTGTGCTTAATTTTCTAGTAAATGGCTGTCTTTTCTGAGAAATGTCATGATGACTTAGTTTTATAAATAATTTTTAAGGTTACCTGCACTCATCAGTCCACACTGTTAATTCCAAAGAGACTCAATAATTAATCATGTTGGTGTCAAACTTCTGTTTGTTATCCTAATTTTTTTCCAGCTCTAATTTTAAACCAGTTGTAGATATTCTTGAAACACCTGAAAAATTCTTCAATCTCACAATGCCATCCATCTGTTCACCCCAACCCTTCAGTGTGTGAACGACTTTCAGCATAGAAAAGACTAAGAAATGTATAATAAGCACAACGTGTGCATGTGTGTTTATTCATATCCAGCTGTGTATATACTATGCATACAAATTCTATGTACAGTATAAGTAAACATGTTTCTTTTCAATAGTTCACTTCTAGTAGTTTCCCCAATATCTGATCAAACAACTGGATGTATATATTTTTTCTTTCTTTTAAAAAATGATATCAGCTGGGTCGGGGACTACTGGTGGAAATTAGCATTTAAAGTACATCTCTCCTCTTGCAGTTAATGTATACTATATATTGTACTTGTTTTAAATAAAATAAATTGTAAATTGTACAGTAGGGAGACATAGTGTGTGTGTGGAAGGAGGAGAGGTGTACAGTTGTGCAAAGTTTTGGATCTGGTCTTGGATTCCTTATGAACTTTATATTTCATGTTGAGCTCCTACTTCCTGTCCCATTACAAACATGTTCCCATCCATTCTCAGTCTCGGCCACGCCCTTAAGCTATCCACCTGCTTGTCATTTTGTTTCTTTCCATTCGTTTATTTATACCACGCATGGTACATCTCCACAACGAAGACTCAGAAATTCACCACAACACAGGAGTTGGCAATTAAAAGAAAATAATTTTTTTCACAATAATAAATGTATGCTTTCAAGCTGCGATTCATCACTCACAGGACAGTGGAGAAAAAGGGCAAATCAGCAGTTAGCAGAAGACTTCACTATGGCTGCCATTGTGACGTCAGAGAATAGTCTGAATCACTGAAGGGGATCTGCCACCCCCCGCCCCACACACACACACACTACTCTTCTGTTTATACAGCGTTTCCACTAGAGTCACAAACATTGAAGCACTCCACACGTGAAACACAATCCAGAATTCAAACTTGATGGTCAAAAACAAACATAACAACATCTACACAGAAAAGTAGAGGTTGTTATGCATGTAGGAGGACCAGAGGCGGTGATGCCTCTGCTTCGAGAAAGTTTGGTTCCAGACTTCAGGCTATATTAAAGTATTGTTGATTTTATGCCACTGCATTAGATCTTGCCTTCAAACAAGGAGTGTGTTGCTTTTGTACTGCTTTGCTCTAGCAGGACAGTGATCCAGTGCACAACAGCAAGTCCATAACCTAATAGCTCTAAAAGCAAGCAAGCAAACAAATTAAAAAGCCGGAATTTTCATGCCGGTTCTTAAATTTGCAATGCAATTACCAAAAATCTGTGGAATGATTTCAGTAATGTTTGGTTTTGCAGCTCAGTTAAAACAATCCTGCATAGAAGATGGGGCCAAAATTTCTGTACAGTGGTATACAAGTCTTATTTCCAGTTAAAACAAAGAGGTGCAGAATTTATTGCTGCCAAGATTTGCACCAATAGGTTTACAAGGTTTTACTGTTAGTCTAAAAATGCACATCCCAGCAGTGAATCATTTGCACTTTTTCTCTTTTGAGAATTTCACAGACTGCACAGTCCTGATTAAATTCTACTGACTGAGTTAATAAGCTGAACTTGAAAATAGTTTTGAGATTTAAAACAATAATTTGAACTGCAAACTCTCATTTTAGCTGTTTTGATAATCAGATCATAGAATATGTTGTACAGATAAATTGAATATCAGATTCACAATAGTATTTCAGTTCAGGGAGGGAGCGATGGGAGTGAAAGAAAAGTGATGCTGACAGAAAGTAATGGAGTAACACTGGTTTAAAGTGACTGATATTTAATTTATAGGATGCATACTACTGTGCAGCAGATTTACAGTGCAGCTGTTTAAATTTACTGATCAGTAATTTTTAAACTTCATGCTTTTATTTGATCTTATATTGATTTTTATTATAGCAAACAATTTACTAATTGTCATTTTGTGAGCAGCAGATTGCTGCTTATGCTCTCAACCTTGTGTGCATTTTTTAGGTCTTTATATGCTCTTATGTAGTTGGCTTGTATCCACCCGTTGCTAGGTGACTTGTAGTGTGTGCCTGGTTGGTTTTTGTACCTTAGAACCCTTTATTGTGTCAGTCAATCATAACTACCTGTTTATCACCTCTTACACTGATTAAGCATTTATTTCCATAGGATTTTAGTTTATATCATTTGGTATTTATTTTTTCATGTAACATTATTTTGTGCCATTTTTTGTGTTCATACTGATTAGATTTTTATTAGCTTAAGTATCAAATTGTTTTAGCTAATTTTGCCTTTGGTTACTGTTTCTAATTAGGTTTTAAATTTAATTAACAGTCTATTGTTTTATTATTATAAAGCAATAAATTATTTTATATTAAATATATTTTGTACACTATTTCCGCTTTTGTCTTCTGGATACTTTTTATAGGGAGACCCTAGATGTTTGAGCATTATTTAAGAGGTCTACCAGGTGGCTTTAGAGTCGGAGTCAGTCCGGGTCCTTCACCCCATGTTACACATGAAAGAATCAAAGCAACACTACAGATATTCTTTTGATGAGGTAATAACATTAGAAAACTACATGAAGCTCAAAAACTTTGATTTTACTTAATGCCAAAATAGTACAGTGAATTTTAGTCTCTTATTGACAGAGGGAATACTTGGTAACACTTTATTTGATGGGTTGTGAATAAGACTGTCATGACACCGTCATAAACATGACATAACACCTGTCATGAACATGAGCAAGTCTTCATGAATATTTATGACTGTTGTCATAAAGTATCATTCAGTAAATCATGACACTTTTAATACACAGTTGACATTATTCAAAATGTCTCTGTTATGACAACTTGACATTAACCAAGAATCATCATATGTCATAAATATGTCATAATAGTAGTAATAATAAAGTCATTTAGTGTTATTACACTGTCAAAAGCTTTAACAAAACAGTAATTATTTTCCCCTTCCTGAAATAAAGCAGAACAAGTAGGACCAACAATAAAGATTTCAATAAGCTTTATTACACTGTCAAATGATTTAATAACAGAGTTATTAATAATTACTCTTACATCAAGTGGAACAAGTAGCACCAGTTATGAAAATGTCATTAAGTGTTATTACAGTGTTATTAATATTATCTCTTACCTCAAGTAAAGTGAAACAAGTAGCAACAGTTATGAAAATGTCATTAATTGTCATTACAGTGTCAAATGTTAAATTTTACCTCAAGTAAAGTGAAACACACTGGACTACTTATAACTACAGTCATGGCTGTAGAACAAACCCATTGGAATTAAACAAAGGATTACTTGTTCTTCAAACAAAGGGTTTAACTTCTGGTCAGTATATTATAACTCTGAAATACTGATTGTAAAACTAAAACAGAATTGCTTATTCTTTAACTTAAGAAAATAGGTTCTTTCAACAGTCTTAACATTTTTTTTTTGATTGTGTCAGACATCTCCTTCATTATAGCCTTCCTGTAACAGGGAGCTCTTCTTCTTATCTTCATTTCCTGGAAGCAGGTCTTTAAAGGAGTCTGGAAATGCTTAGAAATTATAGCTGCTCTTGCAGTAGTTAATTATGGTGAAAACCTTTTCATAAACTCAAACTTGGTGAATCTCTAATGGACATTCTCATAGTGGGTGATTACTTAATCCACTGTGGTCACTTCAAAAAAGGAACAAAAACGTAGAATCAATAAATGTAATGTGATCTTAATTCAGCACTTATTTAAATACCATTCCAAAAATGTCCCTTGCTGCACACTGTCAGAGTGGTAGACTGGCAGACAAATGTCTAGTTAACTTGACTGGTTGTTATAAAGTGCAACAGAATTATTTCTTAATACAAGTAGCATAATGACTAGAGCTGAACAAAAGTATTCTGATCAAATATTTGTTTGGCAGAAATTCATACAGCCTGTTGTTATTCAGAATGTATCATTTAATGTATAGTTTTAGGCACATGAATGTATCTTTTCACTTAATGAGCATTCAAAATTATTTCCAACCAGATACTCTGGCTTATGGCTTAAGCAGTTTATTAATAGATTCAATACCAGTTTTACATTTGACAACAATTAGTTGTCTAAAACGTAACTTGTTAACTTAACTGGTGGATGTTGATTCCTGCTCCCCCTTCCCCACTTACCTGTCCCCGTCCACCCCCCTTCAACTGGAGAAAACAGTAACACATAAATGACGTACCTAATTTTCTTGGGGGATATTTCATCTCCTTCTTTCTCTTTGGTCAAACAGGGATTTCTTTCTTTGGTGGCTGGTTCTCATTATCATCCTCCTCACCTGTAGCATGTCTTCATTAGCCACCTTTGTCCACCCCACTGCCCACCATGTGTCCTTAGACTAAAATGGGTCTTCATGTGGCTAAAGTTGCCAAAGCAAAGAACACTAGCACATGTCACTTTGCAAAGTAATGTACATAAAGGATAATTTTGACTAACATATTAGCTTTTAATTTGTTAGATTAAAATTGGAGGGAAAAAACCTATTTGCCTGCCTTTAAAATATGTTTAAGATTAAGGGCTAACATTACAGTAATGGAGTTTAATAACTTTAGCTAACATTAATCTACAGCAAGGTAGCATTGGCTTGAGATAATATAGGAAGTAGCGCCCCCTTCACTTCTGGAGTGCAATGGTCCCATTTCCAAATAAGGTATGAGACTGACAGTGGTCAGTCCCTGCCTCTTTCTGTTTGCTGCAGCTAGGTGTACTTGCCATAAGATGGAAGATTCCTTCTTCACCAACACACTGCACGCCTGTTCATGCACTGCTGCCTCTCACTGGTGGAGATGGTGTTTTGAATAATTTTGAATAATGTCAACTTTGTATTAAAAATTTCATTATTTACCAAATGACACTTTATGACAACAGTCATAAATATTCATGAAGACTTATTCATGTTCATGACAGGTGTTATGTCATGTTTATGACGGTGTCATGACAGTCTTATTCACAACCCGTCAGATAAAGTGTTACCAAATATTTTTATTCATAATGCTTCCTTTTCTTTGTACTGTAATGCAGTGTTTTGCATTTTCATTTGGAGTCATGTAAGCAATCCACAGACAAAAGATGCAACCATTACACTATGGCTGCCGTATTGGCAACTTCTGTAGGAACTGACAAGCATCTAAAGAGAGAGGCTCCCTGCTGTACTTCTGGGAAGCTCACAGCTTCTGGCTTGATTTCCTCAGCATGTCCTTGTGCCCAGTCCTGGACCCAGACTGCTGTTCAGTTCAGTGCCAGTTAAATATCCTCTTCTGTTATCTGTTAAACGGTATGGCTCCAGGCCATAGCAGCCTCTCTGCCCCTAAAGTCTGGCATGTTTGCCAAGTCATCTGGTTAACTAATAGCTGAACATTTTTATGACCTATCTGCATGTAACTATTACTGACTAAATTAGTTGACTATTATTTCAATAATTGATTTATCACAGTTAATTTGATTATTCAATTTGGCCACAATTCAAAGCAGAGATAGAAAATCTAGAAAAAATATAGATCTTTGTCCTTCCATCCATCCATCCATTCAGCCATTTTCTATACACCCTTGTCCTGTGGGGTCAGGAGGGGTGCTGGTGGTCATCTCCAGTGAGACATTTTGGGCGAGAGGCCGGGTCACCCTGGACAGGTCACCAGTCTGTTGCAGGGCAACACAGAGATAGACAGATTTTCTTCCCTCAGTGAGTGAATGTTTTCCAACCACTCATTCATTTAACACGGCACTATTTGTTTGTGTAATACTTTTGTTCGTAACAAAAACAGAAATTAAATTTACTTGATTGGCTGTGAACGGGTCTGACTTACTGACTGATTCTGTAAGAAGCTGTACTGTAAAAAAATGAAACAACACCATACATATGTAGACACATGCAAGATCTGTTTGACTTTTTTCCAACTCCATTTAAATTTCCCAAATCTTCCCTTTTTTATGTGTCAAATTTACAAGTAAACACATTCTTTTACATGGACATCATGTGGTTGATGTTTGAAATTTCAACTGTTCCATAGAAAAATAGCACACATTTATCTCATTATTGAATGCTTTGTTAAGCTGTTATCAACAGTTTTGTAATTTAAAAATATAGTATACATGTCTGTTTTAAGCATAGTATATATATATAGTAAGTAAATAGTCTTACCCATTAAACTACATTTAAACAGTATGTTGTCAAAGCCAGAAATTCACATAGGCTGAATTAAAGACACACACACATTTTTCACTGTCTGAAATTAAATCAGACCCTGTGTTAATTGGAGGCACACCTGTGGATGTCGAGATGTTTAGTTGCTTTAAGTTTCTTCTGAGTTTGTCTTGTTTACAGTATTTGTTATCTGTGTTTGCCTTAGTTTTGATTAAATTTGTCTTGTTTCTGTTTACTTTAATTCAGTCATTCTTAGTTATTTTAATTTAGAGTCTCTAATTATTTCTTGTGCTGAGTTCATTTTTGTCTTTAGATTTAATTCTAAGTTCCCCTGTTAGTTTACTCTCCTTCGCCTTCTTGACCACTCTCTCCCTCTCAGCCTGCAACCTGTCAGCTGGTCATCCCACTCTGTTGTTCCAGCATTCACTCTCCTATAAACCCTCTTCCTTTCACTCCTTGCTTTATTTTTTGTGCTATTCTCAATTACTTTGATGTTACCTCCTACCATTTTGTTCCTGCTCCTTATGCCCTCCCTAGTCATTTCTTGTTTTATTTTCATTTTCACTAAATAACCAACCATCTGTTAATCTCCTCAGCTTGTCAGTGTTTGGGCCTCTCACCACCATCAACACAAAATGACAGTGGATTTACTTTAAGAGGGGCTTGAGCTTGAGCCACCGCCCCTTTTTATCTTTGATGCCTCAAGTGCCCTTTTTTTCATTTTTATTTATTTTGAATTTTTCTATTTTAATTTTTTTTTATCTCTGCGTTAGAAGGCCTGCTTGTTCCCCTAAACAAAAGTATTTATCTAAAAATAACAATTTAGCTACATAAATGAGTTTGGCTGCCCTCGGCCCCAGTGCTGGTTTGCTACAGGCAGCCTGAGTTGGTCCCACCACTGTGGGTCAAAATCAGATATCTTGATATAAAGAATGGGAACTGTTACTGTCACCACGACCTGCTCACTGTTCGCTCTCTGCTTCACCTTAACCGAACATTACTACCAGTCGGTTCAAAACTCTAAAAGCCTAACTATATAATAAATTATGTTTGGGATTCATATTGATTATAAAAAAAACTATCTAAAATAAATAAACAAGTGACACTTAGCCTGACGGTGGGACAACTAAAATACTAGTTTTGTTAATTGCCTTCCGCCTTTTTTAAGAGTTATTCATGGCCAAATAAACCTGTTGTTGCACAACTTAAAACAGTTGTGAAGGCCTGACTAATCAGGGCGGCAGTTGATCACTTGTACTGCACTACATGAAGTTATACTTTTCCTAAGTTACAAACTCAAATTGGAAAAAAAAAAGTTTTTGCTTCCCTTTCTTTAGATTCTAAACTTACAAAGTTGAGACTCAAAACATAAGTGGTATTTTCTCTTCCAGATTGTCTTCTCAATGCCCTGCTGATTTCCCTAACAGGCCCCATCTGAGTCAATGGATTATCTTATTTTTTTATCCTCTGCGGAAATATCCCCCCTCTTTCTCCACAGGTGGTGCAGATGGTGTGATGGGAGCGAACACAGTTTCCGGCCCACTGGGACTGTAGGCAGACGGTACATCCTGGCCGGACACTGGCTCTGCCAATCATGTAACATATGGCTCAGATGCTCTGGTAAGTGTTTGTCTGAATTGCCATTAAACTGATACCATCTAACTAAAACTCTGAACACCCATGGAGAGAAATTGGTGGTGATGGGAATCCAAGTGGTGTATCTGGGTTGGGTGAGTGTGATGGTCTAAGGATGTAAGGCTGAGAAGTTTCTGTTGCAGCAATGACAGATGGTCCTAATGTTTCAGTCTCACAGGAGTGACAAAATAGAATAAATAGTTACTAACTGAAAAGAACATGCTCATGTCTGAAGTTTGATTTTCTTCTGACTGGTTTTACAGAGCAGGATCACATTTTAATAAAAAGCCACAGTATTGTGCGTTGTGTGACTAGATAAACATAAGTTATGAGTACTTTAGAGGCTAATCTTAACAGACTTCTATTAATTGTTTTTTTTTTTTTCTTTTTTAAAAAAAACTTTATCCAAAAGAGTGTGCTGCTGTTGCCTTGCAGCAAGAAGTTTCTGGGTTCCATTCCCAGCCCGGGGTCTTTCTGCATGGAGTTTGCATGTTCTCACTGTGCATGTGTGGCTTCTCTCTGTGTACTCCAGCTTCCTCCCACAGTCCAGAAACATGACTGTTAGGTTAATTGGTTTCTCTAAATACTCCTTAAAAATGAGTGTTTGTCCTGTCTATCTCTATGTTGCCCTGCAATGGACAGGCGACCTGTCGAGGGTGACCCCACCTCTCACCCGTTGACCTTTGGAGATAGGCACCAGCAGCCTTTGTGACCCCACTAGGGCTAAGAGTGTAGGATAATGGATGGATGGATCATCCAAAAGTTCTCTAAGAACTAGAAACCAGGACCACAGACCTGAGGTTTATGTTATTTTCTTCACAGTATAGTATAAAAACCTGTAAACAAGAAACTCTTCAAGAACAGCATCAACGACACTGAAAAATAGTGCAGGTCAGTGGGCTGTTTTCTTTTTTTTTTTTTTTTTTTTTTTATTAAAATGCATGTACAATATAAATTCTAGCAATTTTAAAGATTTAAATGATTTTTATTTTTTTTTACCAGGAAACATGACGTTGACTGGTTGTTTACAGTACTCTGTAGTATGATAATTTTATTTATCATATGCTCCTTTGGAATCACAAGAGCTGACAGCCTGTTTCAGCAATTCCCACTTATTCATGAGTTCTCTCTTTTTTTAAATGTGTTTATGCTTCTTTCATCTTGCTTGTTCACACAATGGAGCTGACCTGTTGGTGGACTACTGTGTTTTTACTTTGAATAAAAATGTAATATTTTTGGCACTTGTGTTTGGAGACTGCATGCCCAATGTTTACAGCAGGGATCAGCTGCTAGCTCTCGATATGCTGCCTCCCACTGAGCGGCCCAATACTCCCTGGGAGCTGAGAAGATGTGGAACTAGTTCTGTTATCATTCCTTACATTCAGAGAAAAAGGTACAGACATACCATCCCGTTCATCATCAACGGAATGTGAGATCACATAAACATGGACAATTTTCATCTACTTATGGACTGACAGAACCAAAGCAACAGAGGAGTTCTTCCTACTGTGTTTGTGAATGACAGATGGCATAACTCTAGGCAACAAACTACCTAAGAAAGGTTCTGAGGTAAGGACATTGAGCTGCTAGCTGTAAGCATAAGGCCATGACATGTACCGTGAGAGTTAACACATGTTTTCATTATGGTGTATGTCCCCTCTGCTCATGTTACAGCAGCCTGCTATGCTATCCACACCGTCACCAGTAGACTCCAGACATAAGAAAGTTTAAACCCAACCCAAACCCACTCCTAATAAAGATAGAAGATGCTCACCAAAAACTAGAAACAGGGGAAACTTCACTGCTAAATGTATAGAGAGCAAAGTC
Source organism: Brachyrhaphis terrabensis (assembly GCA_903067065.1). Classification (NCBI taxonomy): domain Eukaryota; kingdom Metazoa; phylum Chordata; class Actinopteri; order Cyprinodontiformes; family Poeciliidae; genus Brachyrhaphis; species Brachyrhaphis terrabensis. Next base: position 1,740 of record CAEGAG010165903.1, on the reverse strand, counting down.
ATAGGTGTGGAAGTAAAGTAAAATGGTAGCAGTTTAAAATAATATGTCAGGTTTAAATTGGACTCAGGCCTTCAATTTGAGTTGAATAGTCAGATTGGTTTACTCCAACCTCAAGCCAGGTTGGAGTATTTAGGCCTGATCTAAACTCTAAAAGCCCTTTTCCACCTCTAACCCCAGGAAGTAGTGGTACAGTGTTGTCGGAGGAGGTGGACCCCCAAATAAAATTCTGCTTAGTGTCTGGAACAGTCCCAAGCCAGCTCTGATCAAAATGTTCTCCTGTGTCCCTAACACATGTGTGACCCTGTGAAATCTCAAAGTGGGCAGAGCTTTAACTGCAAATGGCTGAATGGCTGCACCAGTCAGTCAGAAGCATGGAGACGTCTTGGATTAAATGTGTTCTAGAATAAAACACAAAGCTCTTCTCTGTTTAAGAAAATTGACATGGAGTGACATGAAAACAGTGAAGCTATTTTCTGTTCAGTTCCTGACAAGAACATAGTGACCTGAGAGCTCATCTGGAAGACCAGCACAGGTGCATTTCAAATATTCAGACATTTTCCCACTTTCTCACTGGTGAAGAATTATTTTTCTTCTTGATTCAATATTGCATCAAATAGAACACTTTAGCTGGACTTTTCTTTCATTTAAAAGGCAAGTGAAAAATCTCAGTGAATGCTTACACATACTAGAGGTAACTCATGCTTTAAATGGCAAAATATGTTTTTCTTTTCTGTTGTGAAGTTTGGCTTGGGTACAACTTCTACTCCAGAGTTTCTGGTCCAGGACTGTCAATAATTCATAGATCTGCAACCCTCAACATCCCAAGTATCCACTGTAGTAGCATGACAGCTGAAGTAGTGATGTATTCTTAATGTTATTTATGTGTCACAGCAGTGACAGTGTGAGACTTTGCCAGTCAGAATAACCAGTCTAAAAATGGTTTTGCGTTATTTTTGTATTTTAGCCCTGTATTATTTTCCTGACCCCCTGTCAACTGCTTCTCTGTCTTTGGTGATAATCAGTTCTGAACACCTAATTTAGGTAGATAGGTTAGTTATTTCCCCTTATTTATTTCTTCCAGTGTCCCAGCACCTGGGCCAACAGATGCAGCAGTGTTTCCTTTAGGAAAAATAGCACTAAATATTGATGGAGAGGCTGTTGGAGTGCCATTTCATTTTTGACTAATTAAAAAAAAATCTGAAAAACTGTGTTGGTTTGGAACCAAACTTTGACTGTAAAGTCAAGTAAAAAAAAAAAAAAAAAGAAAAGAAAAAGGACTATTTCATATATTCAGTTATTTAAAACAAATGTTCACATATAAATTTCCAGTATTTTCTTTATGTATGTGTTTATCTCTTGAAAAGAAAGGAACTTTATTACAGGCAAAAACGATTAAATAAAAGATATCTATAAAAGTCTGAACTTTAACAGGCTCTGGGGGGGATTTCATACCTTAACCTCCAAATAGCTACTTTTGCCCTTTTTACCTGAACTAACTTCAGCAAGCTCCTTCTTTAGCCATAAACCATCTCTGACATCTGAGGTGGAATGTTTTGTAAAAGATGCTCACTGTCATTTTTAAGAGTCTAGCATTGCATCAACTAAAATGTATTCCAATTGGCCTCAAATTTTCCTCAGGCATTCTTCAATACACATTATAATTTACAGGGGTTGGACAATGAAACTGAAACACCTGGTTTTTGGTGTAGGGCCTCCTTTTGCGGCCAATACAGCGTCAAT
>CAEGAG010165886.1:0-35387 GCA_903067065.1 Brachyrhaphis terrabensis | reverse complement strand
TTTTCATTTATCTCTTTCAAAGGGGAAATAAATTAATCCATGAATAAATAAATGTACAAATGAATAAATATAAATGGGAATAAAGATGCCAATTACTCAATTATTTATTTATTTTCCCTATTTATTTCTTTATTTAGTTTTGGCTGAAATGGCTCTTCATACTATGATAACCTAAATTTTTTTTAAATGTAAAAATTTAGAAATTTTTTTTAGATGTAATTTTTATTTTATTTTATTTTTTTATGTAATTTTACATTTTATTTTATTTATTTTTTTACATTTTACTTGAAAATAAAACTTAATTGGGTTTGGTTTCTCACTTCAGAAGATGTTTCTCCATCTTGGGCGAAGGGGCGAAGCTGGAAACACACGCCAGCAGCAGCAGCCAGCCCCTCTCGGCGTTTTCAAGATTCGTGTTTCTCCACACCTGATTGACGACCTGAGCCAGGATCTCGTCTCGTAAACCCGGAGACGTCAGCCCCCTTTGGATGACATAATTCCCAAACAGGTTTTCCTGAGCCCCGTTCAGGTGAGGGTCGCCCATAAACCGCAAAACCTGAAGAAGCCAGGACAAAGTCAAAATGATAAACAGGTGGGTTTCTGATAGTAAAGCATTTTTCTTTTTGGTCAGAATACCATGTTGAAAAGCTCCAGAGCCTCTCTCCTGAGGTCGTCCTCCACCTTGGTTAGAGGTAACTCCAGAGGAACCATTAGCATCCCAAACTTTGGCTCCTGCAACAACAAATCGTTAAAGTTTTATAACTCTGAACTGAACACAATCTGACTAATCCAAAAGAGATTTTATCCTTAACCCTCTCAGGCTCAAATTAAGTTGTAGTTGCAGGAAAAATCTGATATTTGGAGAAAATGATCATATGGGGTAGTAATATACAATTCAGACTTTTTTTGAGAGAGACATTTAAACAGCATTTCAACAACATTTAGCTGTTGCAAATCTGCAACATCTGCCTGGAGAGGGTTAAAAGGAGAGATTTTCCACCAGGATTGTCTTAAGAAATATTCATAACCCTCACACTATTTCCTTTTTCCTTGTCTCTTTACAGATACAAAAATGTGTTTTATCAGCATTCGTTACAAATTAAAATACAATTATTTTTAGCCCATTTTAATCTTATATCTCTAAATAAAAAAAGTTGTCTTCCACAGTCGCAAATTCAATAAATAAAGTCCAACTGAGTTTAATTTAATCTAATTATTTTGAAGCTGTTCTGTTTCTGACTGCAGACATTTGTTGAAAAACATTAGTGAACAAACCAACGAACATACAGAGGGCCAAAGAACAAAGCACACAGGTCAAAGGTATGTCATCATCAAGAACTCACTTATTTGTTTCTGAATTTCAAAGAAATTCAGAAACATAATGAATTTTTTTCTTTTGGTGGTTTGAGTAATCCTGGTAAAGCAGGGCATGGGGGCTTTAAATTAATACATGTGGTTTTTAATCAGTAATATTTAATATTCATATTTTGATAGTGAATAAAATATATTTATATTTTATCATGTTCAAGATTGTGCTTAATTACAGGGTAATCTGGGAATAAAATATCATGAAAAGCAGAAAGGTTTAAAGAAAAGCATATTCATGTGCTTTCATGGCCGAGTTATGCACTACTTTGTGTCTGTTAATTTAAAATCTCCGTATCCTCGGGATACGGAGATTTTTGTGTTTGTGGCTGGAACGCGACAGACGTTGAGTAGCACAGGACTGTAGTCTGTGGTTAATAATCAGGCTGCCATTGTGTGAGAAGGTTTATGAACATCTTACCCTGAAGTGGACCTGTACGTAGCGGTAAAAAGGGTGGTTGTTGATGTCCAGGGGCAAAGTGAGCTGAGCTTCTTCCTGGATGTGAGGAGCCTGCAGCAAGGCCAAGCAGTCTGCGTGCAGCTCCCTCCTGACTGAGGTGACACAGAGGCAGCAGAGAGCCAAAAAGATTAGTTCACACTCCATGCACCATCAGGATGCTGACCAGACAGGTTATTTTGAGCTTCTTCGAAGACGCCATTAAAGTCCAGATTTTTCACCTTTATGTTTTATTTAGTAACTACTATCGCTCCTGTCCTGCTTGATCACGCACCTTTAACGAGCTGTCAGAGTCTCAGAGCATAAATTATGAGTAGGTTCATCATGTGATGAACACTTAATGTGAAGGATGAACATCTACCCACCTGCTGCCGTCTGCAGGAGAGCGCCAAGTTCTGCAGGAATCACAAGATGGGTTACATTCACCACTTCGCGCTTCGTCAGCTCCTAAAAGAGTGGTTCAGTTTGTTTTTTTTGTGTGCAAAAATTAAAGTGAATAGAACCGATTTACCCTGCACACTACAAAACATATTTGGGAAAAACATATTAATATTTACAGTATATTATTTAAATGTAGCGTAAGTTCTAGGGGAGCATCCATCCTACCATCTCTCTCTTCCTCCTCTCTTCTTCAACTTTCCTCTTGGCTTCAAACTTCATCTGGAAACAGATCGCAAAAATTGCACTTTTTTTATTTCCATTTATGACAATCGGATGTAAAACAAACAAACAAAAAATGAAAATAAATCTTTTGGATTTGTTTTCTAAAAAAAATGCTGTCTGTTTTTGCCAAACTCATAAAAAGCAAATGACACTGCATGGGAAAAGAGAGTGGATGCACCTTTATGTATTGTTTGCGGTTGACATACATTCGCACGTAAGAGCGGAACCGGACCAGACTCTCCCTCATTTTCACGTAGCGCTTCCTACAGAGGAGAATGACAATTTAAGTTATAGTTAAACTGATCTAGTTAATAAAAAATTAACAAACCTTTCCAGTTGCCTCCTCACCTTCCTAACTCTACCTCCCTCCCCTGTTAAACTCGCCTGGAGCCGGGGCTGCTAGCATGTTTAAGTCACATCTCACCTGAGAAGGAAGCCCCGGCTGTGCGCCTGAAACCCGATGATCTTGTTGCGAAATTCGACAAATCGCTTCCTGACGAAGAACATGCGGGCGTAGCGCTGCAGAGTGAGCGCAGCGAGCTCTCGGCATCGCTCTCGTTTGCACTCCAACAGCTGGTAGACGTCCTCCTTCAGAAACAGCTGCCATTTACACACACAGAAAAGATCTCCTTCAAATGCAATGCGTAAACTTACAACAACAACAACAACAACAACAGGATGGACACAATGAAGACATTATACGCAGTAGAAGAACATGGTTGCACCAGGTGTTGTCTCTGTCGAGGTGACGTCTCTCACCTTCGTGACCCCAATGTGGAAGGCCCCGGGTCGGAGGGGGCACAGCTTGCTCAGCATAATCACACAGTTTTCTCCGTTTGCTGGAGGCGGCTGTTTAAGTCCAACCAGAGATTTATACCTGAGAGAGAAAATTCACCAGTTTGAGAAAAAAAAAAAAGCTACAGTACACCCTACGGCTGGTGAGGGTTTTTAATATCTACCGGTGTGATTATTGGACCTTCTCATTCATGATAATTGTACAGCTCTGGGAAAAAAATGAAGAGTCCACTGCACTGAACCTCAGTGAAAACCTCCTGGTTATTCCACTGAATATTGATTTCTGAACTCTTCCAGAGTTAAAACATTAGTATTGTTGTTTCTAAATGAGTATGAACTTGTTTTCTTTGGATTATTTGAGTTCTGAAAGCACTGCATCTTTTTCGTAATTTTGGCCATTTCTCATTTTCTGCTAATAAATTTATGCTTGGAATTTTGGAGACATGTTGTCAGTAGTTCATAGAATAAAAGAACAATGTTCATTTTACTCAAACATATACAGATAGAAAGTGAAATCAGAGAAACTATTCATTGTAAGTGGTCTCTTAATTTTTTTCCAGAGCTCTATATGCATATAATGGCTTGATCTGATAAATGTGGATTTATCTGGCATCTGGAAATAATTCCCAAGAATAAACAAGATCCCTATGGATCTATCTTGGCTAATTTATTTTTATCATTATGCCACAGAAAGAAGCGGCGTGTAAATAAATCCACTGCTGTCCCTCAAATCCACTCAAATGAATTAATTAGAAGCTACCAGAAGTCAATCTTGCGTATTCTGATTAGATTTAGACAGTGAGAATAAAAAGGACATGGTTTTTTTTCCCATTTTGTTTTTTTCAGTTTATAGTAACATCTCATTTCGTCGGGGAGAAGTCACGTCAGCGTTTTTTTTTCCTAATTTTTTGTCGTCCAACATGAGATGTTTCTGACGTCGTAAAAGCCTAACGTCTTTAAACAAGTCGCCAGTTAGTTTTAACATCTTGCAAATAATTGAGCTAAAATGTCTCCTGGGTGGTGCTAAAGGCAGATCTCAGTGGTTCTCAGGCCTCGGTACCTGAAGAGAAAGACGTAGAATGGCATTCTGACAGGGTAGCCCTCTCTGCGGATCCTGATGGTCTCCAGGACCCCGGAGTGTCGCAGCTGGCTGCTGACCAGCTCGTCCTCAAACACGGCTGGCCGCTGTTCACAGTTGGACAAATGCACTGATTCATACGTGAATCCGCCAAGAGCTCAAACGTACAGAACGTAGACGGCGTACCTTCATATTATTTGGCTTAATGCAGCGAACAAAAAAAGGGTTGCACCTGAAATGAAAGAATGAATAGATTATAAAGATATCACACACAGAGCTTGTTTTCTTTTTAATCTAAAGCTAATTCGGTTCATTTGACCCTTGACATTTTTAATAGCAGGTCTGCTTCACCTCTCCATCTTTTCCACGAGCTCCAGCAGCGATTGCTGGAACTTGCTGCTGACGGTGGGCGGCTGGTACTTCCTGGTGACTGAGCTGCTCTTCCTCATGTGGCCTCCTCCTCTCTGCTGAGCCATGGCGTCTGCATGAGCCAGGAACAGGTTTGACACCATCTACACACACACACACACACACACACACACACGGCTTTTATTCAACTTATCAGTAACTGACCTTTGAGTGTACTTTTTACTAAACGTCATTTTTGGACTTACCTTGTTTCTGCTCTGAATGAACAGGTCCAACACTTCCTGCCGAACCTGATCGTAGTTCTTATCAAGGAACTTATAAACCTGGATCAGAGACATCTGGCATTATCATATGATAAAATATAAACAGACCCACATTTTGTGACTTGGAAAAGTATTCACGCCCCCTGCACATTTCCTTTTTTTTTTTGTGTTACAACCTCAAACTTTAATATTTTTTTAAAGGTGATAAACCAACACATAGTAGGGCATTAATGCAGTTATTTTATAAAAAAAACAAAAAAACACACGGTTCATGGTATTTTTATAAAATAATATGAATCTAAAAGGTGTAATTTGTATTTGTATTGAGCCCTCTTAATCAAATACTCCCAAATACAATCTAGTGCAACCAAATGTCTTAATAACTCCTCTAACTGGTAAGTAGAGCCCGACCCGGTTCAGAAAAAATAAAGCTTTTTGGCCTACATGCAAGATTTTTAGCTGTAAATGCAATAAAAGGTCCTTTTAAAGCTTTGACCCTAAGATCTGAAAACAAATGCACCCAAACACTGTTCAGGATGGGGTATAACTTTAGGAAACATTTCTTTATAATGTAACTTTTATAAATGACTTATTTTGTGTTATAAGAAAGTTATTGTTCGGTTGAAAGCAACAAAAATGTCTGGAGTTGACAAAAAAAAAAGCTCAATTGGTTTGATTGCTGAAGGTTTTCTGAAATACATAATTTTGGTTTGAAGTAGTTAGCTGGAGAAAGGCACCAGAACCCTCCCGGCCCCACTAGGGACAAGGTGTTAGAGGATGGATGGATGGATCTAAATGATGAGCTATGAGCAGCTGAGTACCTGGTAGGTGACCCGGCCAGCAAAGTGCTTGATGGTGAACTCTGGGAGCGGCATCTTCGGCTTCACATACAGAGGATTGTGGCCATGGTGATAGTGACACTTTTGTAGAAAAGTGTGGTCTGTTGCCTGGCAACAAATTAACACGACTCACACTTAGATCATTTATATATTTTGCACATGTCGCACACGATGCGACAATCCTCACCTGAGGGAAACAGCTCTGGTCGTCCAGAATCCTCAGTATCCCATGAGGCTTAGCGGCGATGATGTCGATGCAGGGCTGGTTGTCGTTAAATGTGATGTCCTGCCACGGGATCTGCTCTCTGCCGTACTCCTCCTGCAGCGGGATCACAGGTTTCAGACGGGATCCGTTTTACATCTCTGCACATGCAGTCGCTGCTTTCTGCGAGACCTGAGTTTCTCAGGAAGTCTGTGTGTGCAATCGAGCCACTCTGCAGGCGTGACGCCGACTCACCAGTTCCTCCCTGAATACGATCCTGTTGAAGAAGAATTGCAGGTATTCGTTTGCATAATTAATGCAGAGCTGCTCGAAGCTGTTGAAGGCCAGATCCTGTCGCCACAAACACACACAGCAGGTCATTCTTCAGGTGTGATCTTCCGATCAGATGATTATTCAAGATCTGATCTCTAAAGTTGAGCACAGAAACCTTAGAGAGCGGTTCGTGGTTCTGCAGACCGGTGTGCTGAATGAGCTGCAGGTTTCACAAAACTTGAACAAACCCTTAAACCGTTATATTTTTTTATTTTTTTTTTGTTTTTGCATTGAGATCACTTTAGAATAAGCAAAGTTAGTCAAGTAATATAATCTACACTGTACAGTTGATCTAAAAACCTTTATTTACAACACATGAGGTTTTTACTTAAAAAAATATCCTTATTGTTAGCAAAGCCTGGATTTTTTAACCCGTGTGGCTATTTTTTAATATATATAATCGAGCTATGATGAGAGAATAAATACATAAGTCAAAGATCTATGTAGTAATTCTTTAGTTTAGTATTTTTAAATATATTGTTTCTGATGGGACACAATATTCCCAGGTCATTTAGACCTGGGAGTTATGCACAGCCTGCCCTGAATTTATGGCTTCTGGAAACTGTCTGCCTGGTGTGATAACGGGATCCAAAACAAGCAACCTATTGTGCTAAACTCAGGCTGCTACTTCCTGCAATCAGAGTCATCACGTTGGGGAGTTTCTCCCATGAAATCTGTGTAGCAGCTCTCGGCAAAGGAAAATTAGGCAAAACTCCTGACATTTTTTATTTAATTCTCCCCAACAGAATGCAAAATCTGCAACACTGGCCTACCTCAAATCCATAAATGTCCAGAATAGAAATGGAGAGGCTGTGTTGGCGAGGGTACACCTGAGCGTTGATCCTCTCCGTTAACCAATGGAAGATAAGCGAGTACAGAATCTTGGCAACAGCATCTCTAAAAAGTCAAAATGAATTTCTACAGTCAGGAGGGGCTTATGTCTGAACTACCAGGGTTGGGTCTTGTCACCTATTTTCTCTCACCTGGCATCAACAGCATTTTCCACACTCAAAGGGCTGTAGATTTTGTCCCTCATTGTCTCCTGTGAGAGAAAACCGAGCAATAATACCCATTTAGGGATCGGGTTGATGCATTTCAGTTAACTTACAGATTTTGGGGACGCTATTTTACTGCATTTATTCTCCCACTTTTTTTGTTTAGCATTCCCTCCTCCTCGTCTCCATCACACGCTTTGCTTCCTGTTAACTCTTCTGCCTCACTTCTACTCGCCACCTCATCGACTCGGCAGATAAAGAGCGCTTTGAGATACGAGAGCTTCCTTTGCCAAAATCCACTTGACCAGCACACACAGCCTCTCAATGTGCACACAAATCCAGCCAGAGGAAAGAGCCGGTAGCGCTGACTCCTCTCCCGTTACATGTGCACCTTTGTAATCGGAGTTTGAATAATGCAAAAGGCTCTTGTGTTGTGTATATAAGCAGGTGGCAGACATAAGATTTCTCTCTCTCACCACCATCACTTCCTTCTTGGAGGATTACAAGTCGATCGGATTGGATAAACTAGGCTGGCTTGTGGGAAAGCCTTTATTTTTGACTCAACATTTCTATTTTTTCCACATGATTTGGCTCATGGATCCAATGTGCAAGTGAAAAACAAAGGATAAAGCATGGATTTCCCCCTGTGGCGTCTGTTTGATAAGCATAAGGGGATGGGAGAGTTTGCCTCATATCTATAACTTTTGTTTGGCTCCACAGTGATGAAGATCTGAAGACGGTGCAAGCTTCTACCTGAGGATCTACCTGGAGCAAAAAAGAAAAGTGTTTTAACTTTTACTTTACTGCAAGGGAGACAAAATCAGACTTCTTCCTATTATCTGAAACTATCTGTGGAAATTTGACGAGTGGACTTCAAATTTCTCAGAGAAGCACTTAGAAAGACTTAAGTGAAAGACAAAATGCAAATTTTCTTACATGTTTTGCTCGTGGTTATGGATGAGGCATAAAAAAAAGTTTGGACAAAATCTCATTAGAAGGTTTAAGTGTATATTTATGAATCTATTTATTTGCATCTTGCTGCTGTTTGTGTTTCAGGAGGCGGAGGAGGGGTGATTGGTTGCTCAGTATCTGTTTTGATTCAGAATGGTGAGGCGCATCAATGAAATGTAAAGCATTTCAGCTACAGCGGCATCGTTTATATCAAAGTAATGTGATGTGGTAAAATGGCCCAGTCAAAGTCCAGACATAATCCAGCTGTGGATCTGGAGAAAGACTTAATAGTTGACGTTCACAGGTAATCTGACTTTTCTTGAGCTACTTTGCAGAGAAGAATTGCAAAAAAAAAAAAAAAAAGAAGTCTCTAAACTGGTCGAGACATACAAAATAAAATCTTGTCCAGGGAATACAGAGCACAAATAAAACCCAATCTTTTTAGACATTTAAAACTAAATTACAAAATAAATTTCTCCCTTCACAATTATGCACTTGTCTGTGCTTAGCAAACAAGTTAATTGTGAAAATGCTGAAAAAATAGAACAAAGGAAACCAGGTGGACAACAATGGGAGTGGATCAGTGACAGCACTTAGTTTCTGTTGTCTATTTTCCATGTGTGTGTGTGTGTGTGTTGACACACATGCATCTAATTGTGTCTATGTAAAGGACACTGGGGCCAATACAATGCTTTCATTGTCACCACACCTGTGTAAGCAAGACAACAAGGCTGCCACATGAACCAGTCAGTCTACATCAGAGGAGTCAAGATGTCAAACGTTAAGCAGTGATAGCAAAACTATAAAAAAAGGAGGAGAACATATCATCTATAGCACATCCAGGAATAAAATATAGACGTCTTAAACAGAAAATTCAACCTGGTTTGACACTGACCGTGACTTTGTACGTAATGGCTTTCTGTAGTCCTTCTGGTGAGATCTGCAGCAGTTCTGCCACCACCCTGATCTCCTGCGCGCTCACCACTGACGCCACCTCCTGGCCATCAGCCTCCAGCGCAGCAAGGAAAAGGGAAAATGTGTTCAATCTGTTGAGAAATCACTGCAGGAAAATCAAACTTAAATGTGGAAGGAGCTGAGTTTAAGATGAGCTTGGAAGTGCACCTCAGTAAATAAAATTTCACAATTTATTTCTGGAAGTCATTCCAACGGTTAGATTTAAATAAACACCCAGTTATCGCCTGTGTTGAGACTCTGGAGTGTTATTAATCCCTAAATCTGCTTTGAATCACGACAAGCCGAACCTGTAAGTTCAGAACTTTTGAAATCCAAGTCTGAGAACAAGAATGGGACCGTGAACGCAACACGGAGTCCGATTGTCATTTAAAAGCAGAGGAGGATTTAAGTGACATGTCAACATCATTTAATATCAGATGGAAATTGATTCATTAGCAAGATCATTAAATACATTTCAAGTAATCTTTGAAAATCACCCAGTCATCTTTTAATAATCGTGTTTAATACTCACTGCCACTGATATTCCTCCATTTGTCACCATAGTTACACTTACTGTGTAGCGGGATGGTACGTTTTGTGACAAATACCAATTACTGACAGTAGTTAGTGTCACAACAGTTAGCAAATCCCTTTGGTTTTCTGCCTTTCAGGTAGAAAACACTCAACTCAGGTGTGACTTCATTACCAGTTTCCACAAATTGAATGCAGCATTGTCAAAGTGTTTGATAAAAAGATTCAATATCGGACTGGCTCTCCAACTCGCAGCTTACTGTCAGCTTAACGGGTGCAACATCTTTCCTATCAATGTTCTATTGATGACAATAGCAAGAGTTAAACCCATGTACCATACACAGAAACAAAGCTGAAATACAATTATTTCTAACAGACTCATTTGGACAGTGTAATTGTTGTTTTTAACTCAGAGTAATTTAAAAAGTAAGCCAATACAAAATGCAGAGAGGGTGATAACTGCAAAATAGGTAATCAACCTGGAATATTACCTCATGTTTCTGAAAGTAAACATTGCCCAGGTGCAGTACGGATGCGAGGACTCTAAAGATGGCCGACTGGTCCTCGGGGGTGAAGCGAAGGATTTCCATGGCAGAGAGCAGACGTCGGAAATCATCTCCATCGCTCTTTCCTCTTATCAAATAGTCTCCTCCCTTTATTCAGAGACAGAGTTTAAACCGAAGAGCGAGCTGGATGAAATGATCTGTGAGGAAGACGCTGTGTCGCTCACTGTGTTACCTGGTTGAGGTAAAAATAGGTTTCAGCATCTTGCAGGTAGAAAGCCTGTTTCTGCTGAGAAGGAAGACCTGCCAGCATCTCGTAGAAGATGTGATAGTTCCTCTCATCTTTGGCCTGAAGCAGACATCAACAGATCATTCCACAGACAGATAACTACATAAAAACATCATGCTGTATCTGTATCAGAAGTTACCTGGAAGACAATGCGGGACTTTTCCAGCAGATACTGAGAGGTTATGGCACCACTGATTATACCACTAGACAAACAAATACAAGGGGGTAAAAAAGATAACACATAAGTAGGATTACAAAGGAGTTGAAGAATCAAAATTTCTCTTCCGTACTCACTCCTCCAGGTAGACCTCTATGTATTTCCCAAAGCGGCTAGAATTATTGTTTCGCACAGTTTTGGCATTTCCAAAGGATTCCAGCAGAGGCGCCGCCTCAAGGATCTACCAGGTGTTCAAACACAAAGCAAGTCACACACTTTGATCACAGGAACCACGAAGACACACAGAAACACACACACGGACACCCAAACTCTGTCAGCTAACATTTTCACACATCCATTCAGAACAAGCCGTTCTAAATCAAACATGTCCGTCACTTGTTGGACTGTTTAATGAGACCAAGCAGTGTTAATATTGATTGGTCAATATTAACCAATATTGATAAGCAGTTGTGTAAATGCAGCATATTATGTATATGTAGGAGCTGTGAGAACTGTGCTTTTCTACAATTGTTTATCAAGAGAATATGAAGAAAGAGAAGTCAAATTTTTATGAAGATCTAAGAAATATTACTCAGAGAAGTCCAGAAGTCCAGTCAGTTTGTTTACAAAAATGCAAAAACCACAAATCAATCTGAAAAACTCTATCCCAAAAATCTTAAATTTGTAAAAATGCCCTGGAGTTTTTAAGTTTGAGGTTATCAAACTACCCAGAAATCAGGAAGAGGACTTAGGGTTAAACAAAGCAAAGGGAAAGAAAAAATCTCAACAAGATGTGCATCAACACCTTTAAGCTTCAAAGTGCATTTCGCGCAAAAAAAGAAAAATAAACACAAGCCACAGTAACAATCATTTAAAATATTGTTAGTGTTAAAGTGGGGATTACTAAAACATGGACACTAACACATCACATATTTAAATGCTAATTAACAGAAGGTAAGACGAGTGGTAAAAGGAGTATACACGCAGAAAGGACGACTACCTCAATCTTTCCTCATGAAAAGCCATCGTAGATTAAAAAAAAAGAAAAAGAGGAGAAACACATGGAGAGAGGGATTACAAATCCACATAATTTGGTTTATCAAAGTATATCAGTATCAGTTTGCACAGGTCAGGATGTGTGTTCATACCTGTTGCACAGGATTTGAATTGTGATCTATTGCAGCCAGGTAGCGAAGCACGAGTTTGGTGGCCTCCGTTTTTCCAGACCCACTCTCCCCACTAAAACACATTAAAACTCTGTTACTGACAATCCACCACCGATTAACTTTCTAAAGACTCTTTAATAGGTGTTTAATATATACTTAATAGGCATATAAAGACAAAACTTAACACTAAATATTTAGTTAGCAAGGTAACTAATTAGTGGTCATCAAACTGAGACCCCCAGTGTTAATCCTGCTACCCTTGCAGTATAAAACACAAATCTCCCCAAAACACAAAGAGCTTTTTCTTTACTTAAAGACTTCAGTTATTTGATTCTCATTATCGCCCCGTTGGTGCTCGTTAAGTGTTTGTCTTAATTGACTAAGTTACATGAACACTTCACTTCAGCTCACATTAGGCAAAGACTCAATTCCACTTTTAAATTAAAGTATCCGAAACAGTCTCTCACATGCAGCTAGGACAACACACAAACATCCAGTGCTGTGCCACTGCCAAGGGATTAGCACTAAGTACAACCATTACGCAGGCCACGCCAGCGGACGGTAGAACGGTGTGTGTTTTGTGTGTTTAAGGGACTATGGCACCGTCACAACTTTCCAGCATAAGGTTTCAGCTCGCAGCCTGTTTGGCTAAGAATCAGGCCGTTAATGGTCACTGAACACTAGACCTCAGTTAGCCCTTGACACGCACTCGCTGACACACACGCACACACAAACCGATGGTCCACACACAAAGATTCAGACCTCTGAAAGACAATCTGCTCCTGGCCCAGACCTTGTTGGGCTTCCCTTACAGGTGTCTCCTTCCAAATATGGCTAAAGTGTTCGAGTCGTGTGAGAGGTCTTTTTATGTCAGGTGCCAAATTCTGCTCATTTCTACACAAACGCAAACCCTTATATAGCCAAGCATCCCCAACGTTTCTAAATGGGATTTGCCTTGGAAAATGTTAAGCTTTTTTTATATTGTGTCACATTATGAATGCATTTTATTGGGATTTTTTTGTTGATCAACACAAATAGGTGTATAATTGTGAAGTGGGAGCAAAAGGTTCCATAACTGTTTTTTACATATAAAATCTGAAAAGCATAGCCCCATAGAAAGCTTATGTACAGAATGATTTTCAAGCTTTGCCACAGACTCTTAATTAGATTTAGGTCATTCTACTACACAAAATACCTATGCCATTAATTCGTTTAAAGAGAATATCACCATTTAAAGTGAACACATTTCCTACCTGATTATTATGACCTGGTTTTCTTTGGCATCCATCATTTTGGAGTAAGCAGCATTTGCTATGGCAAACAAATGCCTGCGAGACAAAAGGCAGAGGTAAAAATGTCAACTAACTGAGAACATGTGAAATCAGAAATACACAAAAAGCACCAGATTATTTCTTTTTTTAAATGTTTTCAGCCAGAAGCTTCTTCAACTCAACTGCATTAAGGAGGAACATGGGAGATGACTCCTGTCCACACTTTTAGCTATATGCAAATATCAGATTCCCATTATGTTCCAATGTGTTTTTGTAGTACATTTTAAAGAAATACTTTGCTCTTGTAACAGTCACAATCTGTACTGTAAGCATACTGGAAAATCCTAGCCTCTTTTCTTTGTTTTGCATGCTTGCTATGAGCAAACTTTACTTACGGAGGGTGTTCTCCCAGAGCATGACCCTTGTACAGCAGCACAACGTCAGTTCCATAAATGTTGTACATCTTGTAGGGATTCACAGACACCAGTATGCTACCTATGTATGTCTGGATGAGATGAGTAAAGACTGACATAAGTAATGGAAGTGAAGAAAACAGACAACTGAATACAAATATTTAAATAGTCCTGTGAATAAAAGAATGGACATGACCCTTTACAGATTTCTTTTTTTTCTTGTCTTGTCACGTCGTTAGATAAAGAAAATTTAAGAAAATACAAAATGTGGTTTTCAAATGATTTAAATAAGATTATTCAAACCAAGCTGGGCCTATGCAGTAATAATAATTGCGGCTCATTACCAGTTCTTTCAAATTCTGCATGAAAGCTGTTGTCCAACCAATTATTATGTTAATTACATTTTCCAATATAACCAGGTTCGCATTATTATTTTTTTTTAAATCAGAGTGATTACTCTGGTTATTGGTGATCTGAAAATGTAGGCCTGTCACAATAACTAATGTTTCTTGACGATTACTTGTCCCAGAAGTTATTGCGATAAACAATAACACTGTTGTTTTAAGACAATTTGCCAGTAATATCATGACAATAATGGCATAATAATGTAAGAACACATTCTCAAAGATCAATAAACTTTAAATTCTAATGAGCATTTAACACAGGAAATGAAGACATTTTAAATATCCAACATAAATCAACAAAACAACAGAAACAACAAATAAAATTAATTATGAAGTCTCCAAAAAAGGTTTAGTTGAGACCAAAACTCCAGACTGAAAACTTTTATCATCCAGTTTTGGTAGAAAGAGAAAAACAATAAATCATGAGATTGGAAATTATTGAATTTGCTTTATTTCATCATGTGATTAATTGACTTATTAATTATTGTGACAGGCCTAGAAACATGTAAAAGAAGATGCAAAAACAAGCAAAAAAATGTAAATCTTTATGGAGCAAAATAATTTTTTATAGCATTTTTCAGTCAGTACTTACGTAAATAAGCTGTCTGTCAAACCTTCTCCTTAAATTCAGCAAAACAGCTCCTTCATGCATCTCACTGAAAAAAACAGAAAGGAGGTTTGTCTTTTAGGTTTCCTCAGTATTTGTTGTTTGACGCTGTTTAATATCAGAGTGGAAGGTTTTTACATTTTTGCCATCTGAGTGAAAACTTACTCTAACTGAGTCATGTCTTCCACACCATCTTCCTCCCTGAAGTCCCGGTGAGTGATTGTGGCCATGCTTCTGATTGAGTACATCTATAATTCAAGGGTATACAGACAGAAATCAGGACATCAAGTAAGAACACGGGCCTGCATTTGACAAACATGGACACGTTGCTTTAGAGAAAAATTTTAATTTACTTTTTTCTTCTGACTTGTGGTTTACCACCCATCAGTAATGTTACTTATTTGCAACCTTGTTTGCAACTGCTTCCTTACATTTTATTGTTATCTTCAACAAACCCTTCAACCAATGCTTGTCTTTCTGCTTCATTGCAGGAAATAATTGCTGTTTAATATAATTACAGTATGACAGCATTTGTTATACCATTCTAGATTATTACCTTGTCATACCATTGCCCCTGAGGTTCCCCCTCTCTGTTCAGATTCCACTGCTCTGGTTCCTCCCCTTCAGGTCTTTGTCTCATTAGACTCTGGATGTGTTCAGGAAATTCTCCATCTCCGTACATTGACCACTTGTTGAGGTTCTCCACTGTCCCATGAGGGAGAACCCTCTCTGCCCCCCAAACATCTAGATCTTCTTGCATGACGTCCGCTCCTGAACCTTGTGCCCAGTGCTGTTCATGTCCAGCTCCTTGGACATGTGGTGATACTACAGCATATGAAGGAAGGCGAAAAGAAGCCCCCTGTAGGTGCGATTTCCGTAAAGCACCAGAAAGGTTAAGGGGTTGTGGAGCGCTGGGGGCCCCAAGCCGTGTCATGATATTACCTTCAGGGAGACGATAATTTGCTCCACGAAGGTTTGGGTTCTTTGATAAGGCCTTTGACAGGTCAAGCGATTGAGGTGAAGAAGCAGCCTGGGAGCGTGTCATGAGTGTTCCATCTGGCAGGCGGTAGGAAGAAGATCGGAGGTTCTGGTTGCGGAGAGCATTAGAGAGATCAAGTGAACGTTGCTCAGGAGTATTAGCAGCACCACGTTGCCTCAATAATGATGTGTCTGGGAGATTGTATGAAGCACCACGGATGTTGCTATTTAGCAAAGCACCAGAAAGGAGAGGGCTTGAAGGACTTTGAGGCTGATTTTTTGAAAACAGAGATGATCCTTCTGGTAGTTGAAACTTTGCCTTGCGGAGGTTTGTGTTCATCAAAGCACTGGACAGCCCAAGTGAAGAGGATGCATCCTCAGCAGTCTCCACATTCTCTCCTGGACGTGTAAGAAATGATCCATCTGGTAGTCGATAAGAGGCCTTTCGGACATTTGAATTAAGAATGGCTGAGGAGAGCATGGGGGAGGAAGACACAGGGGCTGGCTCATTTCTAGTGACCAAAGTTCCATCTGGCAACCTATATGTAGCTTTACGCACATTAGAGTTTAACAGGGCAGAGGACAACATAGAGGAAGACATGGGGGAAGGACCTGGAGTGAGTTCAACAGGTTCATTTCTGGTAACCAATGAGCCATCAGGTAGTCTGTATGTGGCTTGACGTAGATGTGGATTCTGAAGAGCATTGGAGAGCACCGAGGGGGAAAGCCTTCCGCTACCAGCACCAACTCCAAGGTCATTTGTACCTGTAACTTCCACAGGACCCTTAGACATTGCCAAAGTACCACTTGGAAGCTTGAACATTGACCCTTGAATCTGGGAAGTTCGCAGTCCTCCAGAGAAAAGGGGGGAGCTACCTCTAACACTTCCTTGTGGAGGCGTGATGGAAGCTGGAGCTGGTGATGCTGAAGCTGGAGATAGGTGTTGCTGAAAAGGAGATGCAAAGGAAGCATTACGTAGCTGAGAGGTAAGCATAGCAGAGGACAAGTGTGGAGAGGTAAGAGGAGAAGAGGGTAGAGGTGCTGCTGTTTGAGGGGGATGTGAGGGAGACAGGACAGTTGTATGGAGATTGGCACTGTGCTGTAGAGGGGATGAAAATGAGGCAGTGCGTAAGCGGGAATTCTGCATCAAAGCAGTGGATAAACCCTGAGGCCCATATGGGTTTACCATCTGGGTCTCTTGTGCAATGATTGATTCATCCCCCTGCATTCCTGGTATGGGAGAAGGAATCCTTTGCAAAGGTGTTGTTATGCCAGCATTTTGCAAATAAGGATTATGGAGTGTACGTCCCAAATTAGGGGATGGTGGTAGTTGTTGAGGGAGAACCTGAGAACCTGGTAAGGCATTGGTAAGCATGGGAGATGGACCTGGGTCCATTAGTGTGTAGTTATGCTGAGTGATCCCCTGTGATGGTAGGTGGACACCATGAGTAAAATTAGACTGAGGTACAAGAGGTTGAAAGGAAGCTGGCCCCAGACTGTGGGGTCTTACTAATCGATGAGGCAAGGGAGAAGCTGGGTGAGACATATGGTACATGGGAGAAGCAGCGCGGGAGGGCAGAGGAGACCTACGTGGCAGGGGCAGTGGAGATTGGGGTCTACTCTGGAGCCTTCGGATCGATGGCTGTGGAGAAACAGGACCACTCTGTTTTAAAGATGGCTGGGGAGATAGTGGGGGCACTGCTGGAGAAGCTCTGAATGACTGCCTTGATTGAAGAGATGGTTGGTTTCTGGGCATTCGTACTAAAGGCTGTCCACGACCTACAGGTCTGTGGAAGGCTCCTTGGACACTACCAGCTCGTTTGGTTTCCCTTAAACCTGCAGGCCGAGAGCTTGATCTAGCTAGCATGGTTGATCCAGAACCTATTTCTCCTGAAGGAGAGGCAGGACCTCTATGTATAGATGACCTAAAAGGGGCTACTTGCTGAGTTACAGGGGGTCCAGGTCTACTGCGTCTTTGTAAATAGGGATTAGCTGGTGAGGGTTTCACAGCTCCCATAGGGACATGGCTTCTCACTCCAGGACCTCCTCTCAGCCTGCGGGTAGAGGAGCGGGTTGGAAGGGGTCGAGCAGAGACCCGTGAGGGTGAAGGGGAGGGGGCATGATGGGGAGAAGCGGGCCGGAAAGACTTTGGTGGAGAACGGGATGCTTCAGGCTGAATTGGGCTACGCCTTTGTGGAGAAGGAAGAGGTGGAGAAGGAGAACCCCTCATTATAGATGTTTGTTTTCTTCCTTTAAACAACTGTGGTCTCACAGGGGGCAGATGAACTGCATCTGGAGGAGGTTGCTGCCTGAAAGACAATCTTGGGGAAGAAGGTGGACTTTGTCTTTTTCTTAGTGATGCTCGTGGTGAAGCCAGAGGACTAGAAAGTAGGGAATGGGGTCTGACAGTGGAGGGACCCCTGCGTAACCCAATTCCCCTTCTTCCTTGTTTCAAGGATGGTTGAGCTCTTACTGACATCCCTCTCCTATAGTACGGTGGAGAAGAAGGGGGGCTTGATGTTCTCTGCCATTCAACTGGGGTAGTGGACCGTTGACTTACCATTGAGGCCCGGTGAGTGTGTCTATGTACGCGAGGAGAAATGTAAGGGTCCGACTGAAAGCCTGATTTGAAGTCCACTGGATGTGGTGAGAAGTGAGGAGAAATGTAAGGGTCTGACTGAAAGCCTGATTTGAAGTCCATTGGATGTGGTGAGAAGTGAGGAGAAATGTAAGGGTCCGACTGAAAGCCTGATTTGAAGTCCATTGGATGTGGTGAGAAGTGAGGAGAAATGTAAGGGTCCGACTGAAAGCCTGATTTGAAGTCCATTGGATGTGGTGAGAAGTGAGGAGAAATGTAAGGGTCCGACTGAAAGCCTGATTTGAAGTCCATTGGATGTGGTGAGAAGTGAGGAGAAATGTAAGGGTCCGACTGAAAGCCTGATTTGAAGTCCATTGGATGTGGTGAGAAGTGAGGAGAAATGTAAGGGTCTGACTGAAAGCCTGATTTGAAGTCCATTGGATGTGGTGAGAAGTGAGGTGAAGGAGGCCCTTGTACCCTTTGTGATCCCGGTCTTAACGACATCTGTGGAGAGGGAAGGGGACTCATTTTCCGGACTGGCACAGGGGAGACCATTGGTGAATGAAGTGGTGAATACACTGGCTGCTGCATTTGCAGGGCCCCTGGTGAAATTTGCCCCAACTGAAACATTTGTGAGTCCTGTGGCAGAGGTGCTTGATAAACCTGGGAAGAAAATTGAGGGGGTAAGGGAGACGGGGACACGTAGTTAGGAGGAACAGTAATAGGGACATTAGTTAGCTGAGGAGAAGGAAGGTACTCTTGATTATTGATCACAGCTGTTGGAAAGATAGGTTCTCCAAGAGGAATGGCGGGAAGTTGCTGATTGATATCAATGGGCAAAGGAGACTGTGCAGAAAGGTATGCTGGGATGGGTTGTTCAAATTGTACATCTGACAGAATTTCCTGATTATTGAGAACCAAGGATGGATTGGTAAAAGGAAACATTTGGGGAGAAGGTTGAATATGAAGAGAAGGTGGTGGCAAAGTTTCAACCTCTAGTCTCTCTTTTCCAAACAACATAACTTGGGGCCTAGGGACTCTGAACTGTTCAGATGGAAATGGTTCAGATACAGGGGAGGAAAACTGTTCCTGTCCAAATAGCTGTCCTGTATCAACCAGATTCAGTCCAGGATTCATAGTGACCTGTTGCTGATAAGGGTTGTACATTTGAGCACTTTGCACATATGGAAGCATTGGGTCATTATATATTCCTGGGACTGTATCATAGGTGCCGCTCATTATCCCATATGAGTTTGGCATACCATAGTTAGAAGCCATGTTGTGGTCAAAGTAATCCACATATTGTTCAGGGTAAAATGAGTCATGAAACCCATACATGGTATCATCATAGTAACTATATGGGTCTGGCTCTACAGAGTACAGAAATCCATCTTCTCCATAGTAATACTCTGCCCCATCATGGCCATTGTAGTCTTCATATTCATCATCATAATAACCATATGGGTAACCAGAGTTATCTACATCATCATCATAGTAAAGCTCATCGTCATAATAAAAGTTGCCCTCATCATCATAATAACCATATTCATCCTCCCACTCATCATCATCATAGTATAATTGCTCTTCATATGGATCAGTTGGGTCATAGTTAAATGGTTGTCTTTCAAAGCTTTGTGGTCCCCACCTGTTATGGTAGTCTTCTTCATATCCATAGTTATCATCATGTTCATAGGCTCCATTGTAATAATGAGTGTGTCCCCCTCTGGTATCCCTGCTAGCAAAGGATAGGTTCTTTTTTCCCCGTCGCCCTGCGCGCCCCCCATGCTGGCCATGACCCATAGAAGACAGGAACCTACCCGTCAACCAGTTAGTTGTTGCAGCCATCCTACCAACCATCCAGCTTTTACTCTTAAATCCCTGTCCTGCTTTCTTTTTTCCAAACATTCCTTTGAACTTCCCTCCTAATCCCTTTGCCTCAGATGCCATTTTATTACCCTTATTTCCTAAGTTGGATAGATTCAGTGTTTTTTTCGATGTGGTTTCTTTAGAGGCATCGTCTTTTTTGTTAAACAAACTGAAACCAGACAGACCAGGTTTTTTGTCAGCAGACCCAGATTTCCCCCCAAAGCCAGCAAAAAGCTTGCTGTTACCAAGAAGAGGTTTACCGCCAGAAGAGGGTTTCTTTTTTTTGGAAAGTCGTAGAAAGAGGCGAGAGGTATTTTTAAGGTTTCTCTTTGGTTTTGCTTTGTCAGCTTGTTTAAAAGGCAGGCTAAAAGGAGAGGACTTTCCAGCAATACCTGAGAGGGCTTTGGAGGCTCCTTTAAGGTGAGATGTTGCATCTACTTTTTTCTTTTGCCCCTCTGCAGCCAAGCCCATCATGCTCTTAGAAGCTCCTTTGAGATCACTCATCTGCTTTAGATTTACTGCATCCATGCCTTTTTTCACTTGTGGTTTTCTCTTTGGATCGCCTTCATCTTCCTCATCATCAGGGGAACCGCGTTTAGGTTTCATAGCCATAGCTTTGGATGCTCCTTTTAGAGCTGCCTTGCCTTTTCCCTTATCTCCCTTGGCTGCCTTCTTGGTTACTACCTCTTCTTCACTGTCACCACTTTCCGGTTCCTCAGACATAACCTCCTCTTCTTCTTCCTCTGAACCTTCTTCTGACTCACTGGCAGGTTTCTTTCCTTTTCCCTTCTTCCCTTCATCTTTCCCCTTACCCTTTGCCGGTGGCTCAGCAGCCTTTTTGCCACCTTTTTTGTCATCTTTTGTTCCCTTCTTGTCTTCTTTTCCTCCCTTCTTTGGCTCATCTGACTTGCCTTTCTTAGCAGCTGCTTTTGAGTCACCTTTCTTTGGTGCCATGGTACCTTCTCAGATCCTTCCAAATTAGATGAAGTTCCCAAAAGTACTGCAAAAGCAAGTGAGTATAAAAAAGTCAATAAGTTTTAACAGACTTAACATCCTTCCATTTGCTTCTCAGTCTGTCACAAGTTTGAAAACCTTTGAAATGCCCTCTTTCCCAGGTCAGTTGCTCTGTAAAGTACCCTCAGAAGAACCCCAGCCACTTTCTGTTAAAACACGATCTAGTAATGGAGTCGAAATCTCAGCCATCTGTGCTCACTCGTGTTACGGTTCTCCTTCAGTTGTCAAAAAAAAAAAGAGTTGTTGTATAAGTTTAACAAGGAAGAAATTTGTCCAGTGGAGTCACTAGTTTAATCCATTTGTGGTTGGAAGTGCAAAGTGCATCTCTTTTTCAAAAACAAAAGTAGCATCCAATGTAAGATCCTGTTCTTTTATGTGTTTGTAAGCAACCTCCCAGGGTCACACAATGAATAAATTATCCTGTCATTCCAATGACAGAGTCAGTGTAGTCCTTTGTCTAATGTTCATTGTAAATCCGGTCCGTAAGCCCGGCAGGGAATCCTCATCGTGGCGGCCGCACCGACTTTGGCAGTAAGTCCCTCTGACAAGGAGAGCAAGCGTGAGTGCAGTGGTGTGAGCCTCGGTGTCCTCTTTGTTTTAGACTGAGTGTCCATGTGTGTTTTATCTGTGCATGAATCCTCCCACATCCACGTCAGCTTGCCTTTGTGACCTCCTGCAACCTTCTGTGTCTCTCTGGTTACTGAAGCCTTCATTCTAACGTTTCTGTCAGGTTTGACATCTTGTCATATTTTTTTCGATGCATCTGCAATCAGAAACGAGCCCATGTCCTGTTTGCCTTCACCTGCATGTGCAATCTGAGTGAGCATTACCTTTTAAAGCTGCAAAGGGCACCTTAATATAGCAGGTATACTATCTTGGTGTAACCATATCTACTGGTTCACTTGTGTATGAATAATGCACGCTGGCTGAGCTGTTGCTAAACTGTGTCTGAGCGGCAAAGGTACTCAGAGCCAAAAGATGCCCATCAGTAGCAGGACGGATCACAGCCGGGAATGATGATGTATGATACAACACTCATCCATCCAACGCTATCAGCTTACACCAATAATGCATGTAGAGGCCACAACTGTCGCGCATGAAGATATAAAGGATTCATATAATAAATTAGCTACGCAAAAAAAGAGATTAGTTTAGCATTGTATAAAAAAAATTCTTACTTTGAAATATAATCATTTAACATGCACAACTGCAAATGTAACACCCTAATACCTTTAGTCAGTGGATTTCACAGACACTTCATGTTGGCTGTAGTTGTTAATAGTTGCTAATCTATAAAGTTTCTAGAAGGCATAAACTATAAAATATCAACTTTTCTAGTAGGTTATGTGCATATAGGTATGCCTTTCTCTGGCTGAACTTCAGGGTGTAACATGGGGTTGGGAACTGATTTTGAGTACAGCTGGGCGTTAGCGTATTGATAAGGAGGCTTGGAGCTCATTCATCGATGATGAGTTGATATTCCAGGAGGTCATCTCAGTGGCAGAAATGAATGTTTAATGGGTGCCCTGTGTTCCTCCTACGCAAATAGGATGAAACATTTATTACAGGCTCCTCTAAATATATCACAACGTGTCAACCCAACCCTGGCCTTCTTGTGCACAAACAGGAATAAACAGAAAAGATTTAAGTCAAAGGTTGGCAGCCAGGGGCCACAGAGCAGATGAAAGTGACATTTTTATTTTACATGTTAATCTCACATATCATCCTTCACACAGTGCAATCCATACCAGACCTCTTTACCTTTAAATATAGTATCAGTTTATGACGACAATCTTGAATTTGTTTTATTGGGGTTTCATGTAATAGATCAACAAAAGTATGTTGTGTATTAATTATGAAGCACAAGAAAATTGAAGAGTCTGAAAGTGATTTTGTGGAACATGAAATCCTGTAATGTCTTTGAAGAATGTGTTTTCCTATGGCACCATGTATTCCACCACTGTCAAAATGAAAGCATTGCTCGCAGTAATAGAGTGGCAGCAGTAAACCTGCATTCGAGCACAGATGCGATTCACTGCATGGTTTTATTGGGGGCTAATTGAGCAAAGAGTGTCGAATCCAAATTCATACCATGCTTTTCCTTATCCTTCACTTTGGGTTATACATGTCATCTTTCACATAAATCCCCATAAAATACCTTTACATCTTCGGTTGTTACGTGAAAATACGAAAAGCTCGACGTGGCGAGAAACATTTTTGACCTCCAATAATTATTGAGCTGAAGTCTGCATCACATTTCCCGGGAGCAGTGACCACAACAATCCGCTACATATCCTACAGGCTAGGCATGTAACGGTAGCAGACACTGGTATCATTTAACTACAGACATAGATAAGGGGATATTCATGGCAAGCAGGTACAGGGAAAAGTTCAAAAGTTCCTCGGCCCACATCAGATATACTGAGTAGTATTATCCAACAAACATGTAAAGCACCACATGTACACTATCGGGAATGTTTGATAAGCATCTTCTGTTTATGATCGAATGAATGAGTGAACTGGTGCTGAGATAGGAGAAGTGGAGACAATGGCAACAAGAAGGTATTGAGAAGAAGTGACATCAAAAAAGAGAAATAAATGAAGCATCTGCACAAAGATGATAGCCAGTAGTTGAATCAGGACGACTAAAACTGTGATTTTCTGTAAATATGGAGTAAATTAGGTAGTGAGAGTGTAGTCAAGAGATTCTGCCTCTTTATGCCAATCAATAACAAGCACACAACATGCAGATTCAGGTATGTAATGAAGACTGCCTAGGATGAAGAATGAATGATGTCAAACACCAGAGGTGACTCAATGAAATTAAAATGAACTTTTACCCTCTGCAGTCTATCAGAGGCAAAAAATACTAAGCATGTATGGGCATACCCTAACCCTAACCTTAACCCCATGCATGGGCATGAGATCGTATAACTTAAGAATATTGATGACTGCACTTCTAGGAATGTAAGGTATTACATTTATTTATATTTTGATTTAAATTTACAGACTGAAGCACAAATACCAAATAAGAAACACTGAAAATGTTATGTCATTTTTAAATACTCACTGTATAGAATAGAATAGGACAGAAGAAAAAATGGCAAATATCAGTGCAGGTAATATTAATATCACAAAGGACTGTCTATTATGGTATAATTGTTTGCTGATATATTCCAAGAATAAATTGTTCACACTTTGCATGTCAATAAGATATTGAGCCTTTTGAATAGAGTTTCACTGCAATTAAGGTCCACAAAATATTTCTATAGAAACTACAGAAATGTTAGAGAAAAAATATTTGATATTTCGGAGCATCACTTTGATGAAAGATGAGTGACGTAGAGAACGAGGAAGAAAGAAAGAGTGATGTGGCTGATAGAGGTCAACCTTAAGACAGAACATGAGACAGTAGGCTTCACTCAGGTTTCCTAAAAGCCTTTACGCTCCATTCAGGTCTTAACCTTCACTCTCAGATTATCCTGAGACTTGATAATGTAGACGCACCAGCTCCTAAGCTGTTAATATACCAAAGAGCTGCCTTGGACTTCAAACACAGCTCCGGCTTCACATTGGTTTTAATGTCACGCGTCAGAACCTGCTTGAATATTTGAGAACTTGATTCAAAAATTGCCAATGCAAACTGACACACATCTGATCTAAAGTAAAGTGGATTAAATTATGTAATTGACAGCTGGTTGCCATGTTTGTCAAAATGCACCAATGTTGCTGATGCTAGAGTTTATGACGGCGTTCAGCAAAAATAAAGAACTTTATCACATTAACTCATTAATGTTCCACCGTCACTGAAACAATTACACTGGTTTCAATTACATTTGATGAATAGCATGCCAGAATCAAACTGTTTGCCATAAAAAACCCACAACTGCAGGACACATGCCCAGTGCCTAGATTTGCTAAATTTAATGATGAATGACGATTCATCCACAACAGCTCTCTGCTTTGAAAACACCAAGCCGTGATTGCATTTAAATACAAATTAATATTTACATAAAATAATATTAATGATATTAATGATAGCAAGTATATCTTCAACAGAAAACTGTTGATAAATTTACAGTTTTACCTATATCACTATCCATACTCCTTAGCATACGTAAAATGCATATTATTCTTGCTTAATATGTATATATATATAGCTGCTGATTAGAAGCACTTTGGTTTTGACACTGTTTTAAGCAAGACATTGCAACAAAACAATTGTAATCACATTAAATTTTCTGTATCTCTGCACTTAAGAATTTTATTTCTAACAAGTTAGATCTCATGTGAACAATGCCAACTATATACATATGGCAGATTAAACTCATTCAATGAGAAAATCAGCTCTTTAATTGCTTACCTTATTCTTTTATGATCAACACTTAGAGATTTATCATTCATGAAAACATCACAACGCCTGTTTAAGGTAAAAATCAAACAGGGTCTGGTGTGCAGCTCCTCTGACCTCTAGTCCTTCTCTGTACTCTGCCTCTAATGCTTCATGTGAAGACCAAGCACAATTACAAGCATTTGCACACACAATGGACCCACAAATAGTACAGATACCTCACCCCCCCCCCTCGCAAGGACTCAGTATCTATCTAAACAAATGTGCAATATTGAGCTGTTTGCAAATCAATCCGTGCATCAATGCAGCAGCGATTGGGTTACTAAGAAAACATCTTGCACTTCTTTATATCTGTGCAGTGCTAGCAAACAATTTAACGTTCCTATTGTGCATTAATGGCAGGTTTTCATGTGTACAAAAACAGACGCATTGTGCTATCAGCGTGGAACACTTGTCTCTGCACGTCAGAGCCCAAAACAGGGATTTATTATAAAGGATCTGGATTTACAATGACTGGAGAGGCATTTGTGTGTCTTATCAGTGCAGCTCAAACACACAAACACACACACACGTACAATTGTGGGGTGTGCATGTGTAAAGCCTAGTAGGCAAAGGTTGTTGTTTTTTTATGATGAGATAAATAGTTGTGGTTAAATTTAATTATTTTATTGTTACCCAATACTTTATTTATTTTTAATTGATTATTTTTCACACATTTTTGCACATATTTAGGTCAAAAACTACAATGTGTTCAGTGTATGCCAAACTAATTAACTAAGTTTTTGTCTCGACTGGGGGTTCAATTTAAGTGAAGCGCTCACCTTGTTCTCCGATAGCATTGTGATCTTTCAGTCTGTAGGGGGCTCCATCTGGAGGACTGAGATTTATTTTCACACTGTTTGCTACTCCTGGTTTGGCCTGAAAAAAGTCGAAATTATTTCAGATTAAATGGAGATTCAGCGCACCGTGAATTAATGTTTAAACGAAAACCTAAAAGCCACTTTTGGTTGGATGAAACACTAACAGGTAGAACTGACATGTTAAATCCTAAATAGTTGTGTTTGGAAATATAAAGTTCCATGAAAATTATTTACTTTTTATATATGAGGAAGATTTTTTTTCTTCTAAAAATCATCTTCTAGTTGCTCTGCATATTTTTATCTGGTTAAATCTGCCTAAGGAAAGTTTAGTGATTTTACACATTTCTGCGGAAAAACTAACCTCCAAACGTAACACATTTACTTAAAACAAAACAAAACAAAAAGCTATGAAGCAAAAACAAAAAAAATTGCTGAATTAGTTATTTTGAGGAGAGAGCAAATTCCCACTTTCCACAAGCTGTACATTGACTAATTAAAATTTTATGAGTGTCATATCTTCAGTATTTGCCCAGTAAAATATATAAAGCATTTAGAAAACTGTTCATTTCCCTTCGTCTATTTTTCAGAGAGACTTGCTTGAAGTAAAGTATCTGACCAGAGGGCTGAATGTGGGAACTGCAGCCGCATGTGATGATCAGAAGAAACCACAAGGGGGCGGAAGAGACAAACATTTTGAGGTGCTGAGTTGTTGCCAGATCATTTTATTATTCTCAGCCACTTTTCTAAGACATTTTGGGTAATTAGTTTAAAAATAAATCTGTAATTATCATTATTATAATAATGCTTAATTGTATGTTAAAGCATTAGATTTTCTAGTAGTTTAACCAGTACAAAATGATTCTTATATTTTTCATATTATGATCATTCTTGTGTTCATTCTCCTTGACTGACTCTTAAAACTTCCTGTTACACATTTAATTTGTAGTCATAATCTAATTTAGGACACTTTACTACAAGTTCTGAATCATCCAGGGTTAAAAACAAACAAAAAAAGTCAAAGCAAGAACCAGTGTTGTGTCCACATAGAACAGACAACTCACTAAAGAACCCATTATAGACTGGACAAGTTCAAAAGAGTTTGCAATATTTTCTCTCAAGAAAAACATACAAATTATTTTTAAGGTCTGAATCTACGTAAAAATTTTACTTGCTCCATTTACTGTCGACCACATTAAAAAAAATCATATAATGTAATTTTTAGAGATTGTGGTTTTATTTTACTTTTGGGTATTGAAAACCTTTGATGCAGCTATTTTCTCCCACATGGGAGCAAATTTGAAACATCCGGCGCTCCGCTGAAGCAGAACCTAAACTGTTTTGTTTACATCTGAAACACAGCATGCAGCAGTAATCTGACACTGCACATGTCCCTGAACGCAGCACCCGCACAGTGAAACACGGTGTTGGCAGCATCATGCAGCGGGAACAAGAAAACGGTTCAACATTGACAGAAAAAACATTATTAATGTGTTTGAATGACTTAAAATTTAAATCAGACTGATAGTTAGTCTTTAGCTGAAATATTTAATTTCACAGATACTTCCCATCCAGTTTGACTGAAATGTAGCCATCTTGCAAAGAATGAGTGGGTAAAGAGAAACACATAGTCTGTTGCAGCTGAAGGGGATTCTTTAAAGTTTTGATTCATGGACTTAACAGAGCTACTTTTCAGCTTTTTGTTGTAGTAAAAAGGTTTTTAAAACGTTTACGGTTTTCCTTCTAAGACAAAGATGTCAAACTCATTTTCATCAAATCACGAATGTCCTCAAAGGGCAGATTGTGGCAGATTATATTGATAAAACTACCCATTTTTTAAGCTAATAAACTCACCATATTTTCCGGACTATAGAGCGCACCTCACTATAAGCCGCACCCACAAAGTTAAAAGCTGCATCATTAAACTTCTTCGTGTTGTTTCCATGATGAGGGGGTTTGAGTGCTGCTAGCATGTTTGTTCTAACTGAAAATTAGCGCTTTCTTTTTTATTTCCAATTTTGACTTCCAATGATTCACTTCCTGCTACAGAGCCCCCTGGTGGTTGAAGAAAATCCACAGAAAAGCCGCACCGGGGTATAAGCCGCATGGTTCAAAGTGTAGCAAAAAACAAAAGTTGCGGCTTATAGTATGAAAAATACGGTAATAAATAGCTGTCTCTAAATTCAACAAGTGCATAAATTGAATGACGCTGAACAAATTTTCAAAATTATGTAATTTGGCGGTGCACAAAAACTGCTATGATTTGATTGATAAAGTAATATTTAAGCACACCACTGTTATTTTTGACAGTCATAGACTCTAGGGACCCACATAAAAAGCAATGGCAGGTTGGATTTGTCCACCAGGCCTGAAGTTTGACACATACTTAGAATATAGACTTTTCCAAGGCGCTAGAACTGGTTTAAGAAAAACAGATCCCACTCTGAAGCCCTACAGAAAGCAATTATTGTTCATAAAGATTAAAGTTTTTCCTCCTTTTTAAAACCCGACTGCACACGCTCCTGCTTGGCCACGCCATACGGAGCCAGGCAGCATCAAGTGTCATGCCTGCTCTGCACAATACACGCCCAGTTAACGCTACCTTTGCTTGCTGTCAGGCTCCAGAATATTCCACCTCTTCTTTCCGCTTCAGGTCATATCAAAACACCATCTCTTCACCCACAGGACGGACAGAAGAGACATCTTCAGGACATCTTTGCGTCCGCTCGGTCCCTCTCCAGACGAAGCCTCCCACTCAGTCCCCCTCTCCTGGACCGAAGACCTGCTCGTTAATATTTAAAGACGCCATTGTGTTTGTGTGTGCACGCGAGTCAATGGGAGCCCATATTCTTTGACAGAAAAGTGGCGAGCCTGCCGCGGAGCTCCAACAGCAGGGCGGCAGGGACGGTGGGCGTGTGGGGGGTCAAAGAGGACCGGGCATCATGTTCTACATGATGAGCACCGAAAGGGATCTTTAACAACTTGAGCAAAAACACATCCTGACCGTCCAGGCGACTCGCTTAGAGGAAGTTTAAGAAATAAAGCAAACACTCCGACTTTCTAAAATGTTTTATGGACTTTATTTCCATCAATTTCTCTCCTTATCTTACATGTTGTGTCCAGAATCTGCTCAACATTTCTCCCCCATCTTCTTCCATTCGCCGTAAGGTTTCATATATAAAATAGGAAGGCTAGCTACTCGTCTTTGCTGTATAGACGTTATGCAGTTCGTTTTCCGTCCAGTCAGAAGCGGTTTTACTTCTTAACGATCTGGATGACGTCTTCGTGCTCCATGATGTGCGTTAGGCCCACCCTCTGAGGACTGTACTTGGTGCTGGTACCCTGAAACGATGAGAGAGAGCGGACTGAGTGAAAGGTGACGGCAAGGAGAAGAAAAAAGACTCTTATTCTCAACAGATCTGATAAAACACAGAAAGAGAGGAAGTGTGCAGGGGGTGAGAGAGTATTTGCTCCTTTATCTTTGCTCCTGATCTGACCTAAACGTTTTAGATCCATCCATCCATCCATCCATTTTCTTACACCCTTGTCCCTAGTATGGTCAGGAGAGGTGCTGGTGCATATCTCCAGCGAGACATTTCAGGCGAGAGGCGAGGTACACCCTGGACAGTTCGCCAATTCATCGCAGAATGTTTTAGATCATTGAAAAAATTTATCATTTGCAAAATTTAAAGGAAAAACAGATCCAAGGCAACGTGGCACTGCATCAATTAAGCCCCATTGGAGTGTTTGTCAGCATGTTTAAGGTCAAGTTATGGCACACATGTCAAACTCAAGACCCAGGGGCTAAATCTGGCCCACCATAGCTTCTAATGTGGCCCCCAAGACTCAAGAGTGACACATGAATGAAACCTTCAAGAAAATTGTTGTGTTTAAATATTATTTTATCAATCAAATAAAAACACTTTTTATCTGTTTACTGTCAAACTACGTCAATCAGTCCCTCCAGTTTGTTGCAGAAATTCTTACAACATCCACAGATCCTGGAATTTTTTTGCGTTAGTGCGAACTTATGAGTTGAAGAGTTAGCATCACTTCAACATTGAGTTGAAGTGATGCTAACTCCCACCTGCAGGTGGCAGTATTTCATTCTGCCTCAGCCTTGTTTGATGTCACCTTATCATCCCGTGATCGATGTGGTGAGTAACAAAAAGTCACATTTACCGTCATACAGAAACGCAGATATTTCTAAGTTAACTCCACAAAATCAATAACATTTATTGGGAAAAAAAAGAAAAAAGTAAAGCAGACTTACCCACACCAAGGCATATTTGAACTGGCTGGCTAAAGTTCTGTGGATTCTGTGGCACTGCAGGTTACAAAATAAAAACACTTGAAATCGCTTTTCTCACTACTTGTTATACACGTGTAAATGTTCCAGCTCCCTTGAGGAAATATATACTGACCACATGCTCTACTGAAGCTCCTCTTCTCATGATGATGGCGTCACCAAAGTCTGGTCGCTCTAACATGGAGGGGAAGCATAAGGAGGTTTGTTTAGGGATCTACTGTATATCCAAAGCAAAGCAGGAGTCGTCTAAATCAAACAAAATACCTCCTCTTTTCTTTGTATAAATGCAAATAAGCGCCAAGTACTCCCACAACGTCTCCAGAAGATAATCCAAATTCAGCTTCATTCCACAGCTGGGACAAAAACATGACGACAGACATGAGAGTCGTAAATATATGAACACATACGATGATGGAAGAGAGGTGTCTGACCTGATGACGACACTGTGAGGTCTGCGTGCCAGGCGGTCCACCTCCTCGATGGAGATCTGATCCACCTTATTGTACACCTGACGGCACAGAAAAACATCAGGGAACTTGCGTCTCACAGCTGCTTTCTAATTTCGAGTGAAGAGGATCTGGCGTACGTAAAGGCACGGCATGTAAACTCTGTTCCCAACGATGACGTCGATGAACTCGTCTGGCGTGCAGTCCTCCCTGAAGAGCACTTCCGCGTTAAAGATTTCTGAAACGGGAAGTTAAGGACATAAACCAGGTGAAGTGAATGAAGTCAGTTCGGAAGTTTGAAATGCGTCGCACGGCTTTTGTTTTCTGCTCGTTGTTTCTCGAAGGATACTGTACTCGTGGAGAATGAGCTGGACGAGCTTCTCCGAGCACTGAGTGAGAGGAACGGTGGAGTTGTAAGAGAGGCCGCCACCTTTCTTAGGCTGCAAGAAGAGAGAGAGAGAGAAAGAGAGAAGAACGTTTTTAATCTGGCGACACAAAACTAACAACCAATCGGTTCTACAAGTTTTCCCAAGTTTCCAAAGTTTTTAGTCCTTTAAATCCTTGTAAAATATAGAACATACGACAGTTCATCATAAATTTATGGCTGCTGTTTCTACAGTGAGCAAGATTTTAATGTAAAATCAAAAAGCGCAAGGATGGAAGGAGAACCTCCATCCTTGGAGCATTGGAAGATGTCGATAGATGTTTCACGTCTGTGTTTGTCATCTTTGACTGTCCAAATTGTTAAAATGGCTTCATTAAGCTGAATGCATCAGTTAAATAAACGGACTCAACAATTTTGCTAATTAATCCAATACAACAGATCAGCCCATTTTCATCTTAAAAGCTAAATAACTGTTGAGTTGATCTGAGTAAATGGAAGTGATACCTTGAAATAAATATTTGGCTTCATCCTGTTAAGTCTGATGCCCACTGACTCCAGCTCCTTTTCTAGGAGTTCTCTGCAAAACAAAAAACACAAAGTCAGTGACGACGGTCTTCCACGCTTTAAGGCCTTTTTACACACAAACACACACCTCTGAACTTCTCCTTTTGTGGCGTCCAGCATCATGATGACGACGTCTGCTGTCCTGGCGACGGCGATGACTTGTCGGCCTCGACCCTTTCCTGCGACAAAGTTACCCGTCAGTACAACATCTCTGACAAAAATTAGAACCTTCTAAAATCTGATAACTAATAAAAAATAATGACATCTAGCTCGGCTGAGTTTCTTAACTCAATATTTCTTTCTGATTTGAATCTTTTTCTGATTCACTGTGAGACTTATTGCACCTTGAGCGGCTCCCTCTATGATTCCTGGCAGGTCGAGCAGCTGGATGTTGGCGCCTTTGTACTGCAGAGCAACAATTAACAGCAGAAGACAAGAAAGCAAAGTAACACTTTGTAACTTTTACAAATTACACCATTTAAAAAAAAAAAATGTTTCCTGGAGGTTACCTCGATGACGCCCGGTATGCAGGTGAGGGTGGTGAACTCGTAGGACGCGGCTTCGCTCTCTGTTGACGTCATCAAGCTGAGGAAGGTGGACTGCCCAGAGAAGATCAATGTTAACATTTTAGGGATTAAAAAGAAACAATAAATATTCAAATGCATCTCTCATCGTCCTTAACTCGCTAACTTCTGACTGATGACGATTTTGATGCTTTGATGAACGATTTTAGGAAGATTACTGCTGCAATAAGCATCTAAAACAGCTCTCAACCCGGGTTACATCCACCTACCTTACCGACCGAAGGGAACCCGATGAGCGCAACACGAGCATCTCCTGATTTCATGACATCGAAGCCCTCACCTTTGGGCCCCGCAGATTTGGAGGGCTCCAGGAGCTGAGCTCTGTATTTGGCTAGCTTGGCCTTTAGCAAACCCAGATGGTACTCTGTGGCTGCAGAGATGAAAGGAATAAAAAGCATTTAGTCAAAATACAAATCGTACTCGCACGAAGCTAATTGTCTGCTTGGTGCGACGAGATTAAAGGTTTACGCCGGATTCATTGGAAGCGCTTTGAAATGCAACTTAAAATAATAAAATTTTTGCAAATGTTTATTGTCGGAGGCTGCATAGAGAAGCACATTAATGAAATGGTTTCTAACTTTGTCTTTTAAAACAATTAATTTCAGTTCCTTAGAAAACAGGAATGTTACATAAAAATAAATGTATAATACAAATTTTATACAGAATTGTTAAACTACACCATGATCTGGCCTTTGCAATCCTGTTGAATCCCGATGATTTGAAGAAAAAACCCACACTCACAAACTGCAGAAACAAAATCTTACAAAGTATTTTTGGTCTAGTTTCTAGAGCAAATATCTTAGTAAACTTGAAATGAGACAAACTCACAAGGAACTTTTTGACAAGTTATAGAGGCTTGTTTTAAGTAAAGAATTTCTTAGCATTGATGAAAAAGTATTTGTTCAACTGGCAGATTATTTCACTTACAACAAGACATTTTTCCCATGTTATAAGTAAATTTATCTGCCAATGGAACTAGTGCTTTTTCATCAATATTAAGTAATTATTTCATTAAAACAAGCCTCTATATCTTGCTGAAAAGTTACTTGTAAGTCAGTTTTGTCTTTGAAACTAGACCAAAAGAACTTGGCAAGATTTTGTGTTTTTGCAATTCATATATAATATTGTAACTCATAAATAAAATATACGAGTTGCATTATTTGAGCTAAATCTGATAAGTGGCTCTATCAATCGCTGTTAGGTTGATTGATGTGTCTAAATCAGCCATAAGTGTGCGTGATTGTTCACATTAACAGCTGAGACATAACACTATTAATCTGTTCATTGGCAAACCTGGCATTCCTACACTAACATTAGCATCAAATCATGATCCTAAGCAGGCATGTAAAGCGCATTCTAGCTTTCCAGAAAGCTGTCGGTCCTCATTAGCACAGTACTCTTGCAGTTCCTGGACCTCGGTGTGACCCTGGACAGAAACCCACAGCTGCAGCTGGCTCTAAGTTCGTCTGTTGTGCAGCTAGCAGCTAGCAGCCCTGCTGCCCTTCTGTTACCTTTGTTTTTCTGTGTCCGAGAAATTTCTTTCTCTATTTCCGCGATTTTCTCCAAAATACCCATTGTAGCAATCCAGGCGTTGTGCAGCCAATCTGTCGGGGAGAGGGAGAAAAAAAAAAAATCACAAGAGAAACGTGTCAACTTTGCTAGCGAGCCGGGGCTAACTACAAACTGGCAACAGCTGAGAAACAGCATTAAAAGCACTCCTTAGACGGGTATAAACGTAAACAAACATCTGACTAAAAAAAAACATATTGTCAGTGATTTACAAAGTTAAATTAAAGGAGGAATTTACTTTAACAGAGGGTGGACTCAGCAGCATGCACACACTGCTGGCCGGTGGGGTGAGGAGCAAAGTTCCACCATCAAAATGTATCCCCGACCTGTCAAGTCATTGCGCTTCTACACTGAGGTTTACGGCGACGTACAAAATTCTACTGGTGCGTTTATGTACACCTCGTATGTTAGATCATTTTTACTGAAATAGATCTAAAATAAGTACGAGTAAATTTTCCGACAAAAACAAGTGTTATTATTAAACATAATCAATATCGCTTTTATTTAAGTAACTTTTTGAGTTACTTAAATAATTTATTTCTTTGAGTTCAAAGAAAGAAATCAGTGAATTATATTCAATTTCCTGTCTTATTATTCTTGTTCGGCTGGTACGTAGAAGGCATGGAGACACAAATAAAATTAATCAGTAATACATAAATTAAAGTAAAACAATTATATGAATAATGACCTCCTCTGCTCCGCTGTCCTGTGGTGTCCCACAGGGCTCAGTTTTAGGACCTCTTCTCTTCTTGCTGTACCTCCTTCCCCTGGGCTCTATTTTTAGAAAACATGGGATTCCTTTTCATTGCTATGCAGACGATACACAAATATATCTACCACTAAAAAATACGGACTCCGCCTCCTTTCGATCTCTGCTTTCATGTCTGGAAGATTTGAAGGCCTGGGTGGCCCAAAACTTCTTGAAACTTAATGAGAATAAGACAGAGGTAGTGATTTTTGGTAGATCCTCTACGGTTCCCCTACCCAATCTTTGCTCTTTTGCCCAATACGTTAAGCCGGTTGCTACAAATTTGGGGGTCAGGATGGATGCTAGTCTTAAGCTGGAATCACATATTAGAGCTGTTGTAAAGTCCAGTTTTTTCCACTTAAGGCAGCTAGCCAAAGTCAAGCCTTTTCTTTCCAGACAGGATTTCGAAACTGTGATCCATGCTTTTGTAACTACGCGGCTGGATTACTGTAACTGACTTTATTTCGGAGTCAGTGATCTACTTATTTCTCAGCTCCAGAGAGTACAAAATGCTGCTGCACGTCTTTTAACAG
>CAEGAG010165862.1:0-20967 GCA_903067065.1 Brachyrhaphis terrabensis | reverse complement strand
TGTTACTGCCGCGTCACAGGCACTGTTTGGAAAGAAAAGCTAAGGTATATTACTAAAACTTTGAAAACTCTTTCTGTGTACCGGCTGTATGTAGGCACATGCGGCTTATAGACAGGTGCGGCTTATGTATGTACAAAATGGTTTTTCCGTTGTGAATGTACTGAGTGCGGCTTATAATCAGGTGCGCTCTATAGTCCGGAAAATACGGTAAGTCTTTTTAAGGTTGCACAAACACCCTGTTAACAAAAGCATGCCTTCCCAAAGTTAAAAAAAACCTTTAATTTCTAAGTAAAATTTAACACTGGAAATTGAAAAAGTTTTACATATCCAGAACAACTAAAAAAAAAAAAAAAACATAATAAAAATGGATTATGAAGTCTTTGTAACCCAAACTGCATTTCAAAACATATTTATCATTTAGCTCATACAGCGAAAAAAAGGCCAGAGCAAGAAGATCCCAAACAACAAACAAAAACTTCAGACAAATTCATACTGTTGAGTGATTGGAGCACAGGCCCCATTTCAGCCCCTACACTAGACCTGCAAATGATACATGAACGTGGGTTAAAAGGTTCTGGTCTCATCTAAGCAGTGAATCCATCTCTACATTTGTGATATGATCTTCAGTAATAACTGGCAAGAATTATATCAATAATTCCAACGTGTCTCTTTGCTCAGCTTTCTCACGATGCAGTTAGAGGGGTGGCAAAAGCAAGTGAGCTGGATTAGCAATGCTTGCCAAGAATCTATGGTATAATCCAAGACATGTTACAGTGGAATTTAGTCTCTGCTGCCTGGATATTGAGATGTTAGCATGTCAAGACAAGCACAGACAAGACAACATTGCATTGATTTCCTTCAATATCGGCTTTCTCTTGTTTCATTTTCACAAATATACACAACTTTGTGTTTGTATACTATATGAAACATATTTATCTCTATTTGGGACTAATTTATATGATAACCAAGCAGAAGCAAGTGTGTATTTTGTAATTGTCTTGTATTAAAACCCAAAGTATTCCTGTTGAAATAATACTTTTTTGTTTTCTTTACAGGATAAAAGAAGTAAACCTATAAAGTTTTCATCTTTTTTGGATAATCTATCTGATCATCCTTCAAGGTAAACAATTAGATACCAAATCATACACATCTTATGCCTGCTATATGATATCTGTAAAAGTATTTTACAAGCTATGCAGATACACAGACAGGCAATATAATGCACCAAATATATGGGAGGCAGTTGCTTTCAAATTGCATGTACACAGCCTCAAAAACAAACTAACATCTTAACAGGAACAAATGCATGCCTAATCCAGACACGAACCTCACCTAACCCAGAAATGACATCCTGCCTCATTAGGACCAGGGCATGAATACAGCTGGTGTTGACAAGGTTGGTGAATTAATGGAGAAAGGTCCTAGAGATGTAACAAAAATGAGAACACAGCTTTGCTCTAAGGGTAACATATCACAGTCCCACACAATTAATGACTACAAATAACAAAAAGTAGACAAATATCCAACAGGCGATGGAAAGAGATCCGAAGATAATATATTATATGGTTTATTTGTTACAAACGTAGTGGAAAATCAACAAAATTAAGAAGTTGCTGAAGCGTAATTCAGTTGATTTAATGGTTGACAGATAATCAGCAGATCTGAAGTAAAGAGCTGAGCTTTTCCCAATCGGCTATTGCCACATCCAGTTGCGAAGGTTTTCACAAAGTGAAGTCATTTTCAGATTCATTGAGGTTTTTCAAATGATCAGACAAACCACAAAACATGCAAGAAGCTCCTAGGAGTGAATATAATACAATAAAGACTGATACCAGAAGGTAAAGAAAAACTGAACATATTACAGCGAAGTTGCTCTGTTTTATCATCATAAAAAGTCCTGTTCTGTGTCAGACAACATGCAGGATTTGGAAAATATTAGTTTACAAACTCTACAGCTAATGCGAATTGCTAGTATAAAGTGCGAAAGGGATAAAATTGTCAACTTTGTGATCATTTCTCTTTATTTTGGTGTTACTGAAATCTGCAGAGCGGTGTAACATAGGATGCTCTCTCTCATACTCAACTTTTGTCAAAACTGAAGGTAAATAATTTCAGGAAACCTATCAAAATGCACTGAAAATGTTATTAATTATAATTAACCCACATATTCCTGACTCTTTACTACATCCCAATGTTCCCTGCACACACACTGTGCTTTAGCATCTCAGCAACTAAAGCTATACATCAGGTATGGGTAGTTTAGTGGCAAAAAATTATCTGCATGCAGAGAATGAATGCATGGCACTTGATTTAGAATATCCAGCCAAATATTGCATCCAAGCAACTCCATAAAGTTCCACTATAAATAAATTTAATGATAGCAATTTAGCAACTAACAGAAAATCAGAGCTTTTTAATCCAAATATTAAGCTGGGTGCCACTGTTATTTTAAAATTAGATATTGGTAATATGCTGACCCCTATGTTTATGAAAAGAAAAAAATAGTGAGCTTTAATCTGTCTTTTCTGCTTAGTTTTAAGTATACAAAGCTCAGGCCTGTAACCTACAGGATTTTTACTGTATTTGTAGCTTTCTAGTCACATAGAGACAGCTTCAAGTCTGGGTTGTTTTTACAGTTCTCATTTATCTGAAACAGAGAAAAAGTCACTTTACTGTTATTCCTAAAACAGACGAATTACGAAAAAAAATGTTCAAAGAGTTGGATACAATGATGTGTTAAAAGAACTTGAAGAAAGAAATTATACCAAGGTTAAAAAAGGAGACAGGTGAAGGCTGATATTCTGGGATGTTTAAGGACCTTCAGTTTACTTTGAAACCTAAAAAAATTGTGACATAATATGATAATTGCTTAATTTGAACATTTTGGGGAAATATTGTCATGAAATTTAACAAATGATCTTTGGTTAATATTCAACTTTTTAGTTATCAAAATTAAAGCTGCATGACATTTAATAAAAATCTTGCAGTGGCGATAACATTGGTAAATATTGCTATGGTGATATCTGTGTTTCCTTCACTCTTTCAGCATTTTGGGCAATGTTACTCATCTCCGGTGTGAGCATCTGCTGCTCTGCGACTGCTGGCTAAATATTATATTATCATGTAAAATCAAAGTTTATAACACTTGGAACATATTAACCGACAATTTTGTGATACTATTGTGCAAACTGTTATTGTGATCAAATAGCTCTAGTCAGAATAAATGTCAGTTGAAACAGTAACTTTCAACAGGCAAAAGGCCATGTTTGTACTGGAAACTTTAATGTTCCCCATTTAAAACAGAAACAGATACTATTTAACCTAATAATAGGTATTCAGGTTGAATTTTTTCACAAATTAAAGCTACAAATTTGAACTTAAAATATTCATTTGTTCAGATTTTTTATTGAACTTATCTCCAAACTCAAATCGAACAATCAAAACTTCAGCAAAAAACCCCAGCTGTGTGGCTAACAGGAACTGAAAAGGCTCTTAGATTTTTAAACCACTAACTTCTACAGGTTTCTGAACCAAAGCATAAGCCCAAATGGTTTAGTTAGGGAGTTTTTGGTCTTTGCACCACATGCTACTGTTTCATGTGAGATCTGTCCAGGAATATTAACAGCTTGAAAAGAAAATATTAGTATTTTAGGGCAACCTAGGTTGTGGTTTATGAATAAATGGCTACTTTAAGAGAACGAAAATCAACTAAAATAAGTATAGACAATTCAACACTTTACAAAATTCAGTAATTGGTCACTAAATCTCTGAACTTACAAAAGTGACTAAAACACACTCAAAACACAGTTCTAAATCAAGACTTTGATGCCAGATGGTATTATAAAGACTGCTATGGTTTATTTTCAATGTAAATCAAAACCACGCTCTGTGCTGTGAAGCCCATTCATGTGACTTCCCACACTGTCAGTCACTTCCACTCAGAGCACCAATCACTGCACCTCCTGTCCACATGTCTGCCTCATACACAGCTTCTGCAATTTCCCCCATAAGTTCACCCCCAGGTCAAACACCTGAGCTGGGTACAAACGAGCAAAATTAGCTGCAATGCAAAACATCTGGAGGGATGTGACATTTATAAAATAAAGAAAAATACATCCA
Source organism: Brachyrhaphis terrabensis (assembly GCA_903067065.1). Classification (NCBI taxonomy): domain Eukaryota; kingdom Metazoa; phylum Chordata; class Actinopteri; order Cyprinodontiformes; family Poeciliidae; genus Brachyrhaphis; species Brachyrhaphis terrabensis. The sequence goes on along the minus strand of CAEGAG010165862.1, from coordinate 16,848 downwards.
GCTGAATCACTTAATTATTCATGAAATTTGCATATCAATATGACTAATTGAGCTGTTTGCCTACGCGTGCATTCAGCAGAAATGATTAACAGCACAAAAAATGTCACTAATAATGGCCCCTAAACTAAGGAATCCTCCAGCGGCCGGAGTACGTTATTGCAGCATTTCATTATATATATATATATATATATAGGACTGATAAAGGCAGAATATCGAAGACAGTAAGGGTCAAACGCACAAAAGTAAGCCAACCACCGACTAAAATAAACTCCTCGGAAAGTATAATGGGGTTCTGCTGCGGCACAAGCAGCGTATCTGAGCCTGAGTGCCGTTTCCTTTTTCTAACCGCGTTATTGATCGGAGTCTGTCTGCAATGAATGGCTGCAAAGGGAAGGAAGGGGGGAAAAACCCTGAACTTCAGGTGACCGACCGTGTCTCTGACACTGCCTTCATGTAGACAGGGAAGGGTAAAAAATGTATACATGGGTTCATCACTTTTCCACACACACAGACACACGAAAAAAGAAATGTAAAAGTCGACGAATAAACAAACGCGAAATGAGTCGGTTCTGCGAGCTCGGAGCAGCAAAACTGAAGCGAAAGTTAGCCGTTTATAGCCGGGGAATTGAAGTTTACCGAGCGGTCCTGCTAGATAGCGCTGAGGCTAACGGAGAACACCGGGGGTGTTCGGGGGAGCCAGACTCTGGCTCGTCTGATCCGGCTGACCCTTCATTTTATTGCGGCCAGACTCCCAGATCCTCCCCCTTTTCTCTACCCGAGAGAGACCGAAGACGTTACCGAAACCGCTCGCCCGTTATGCCGCACACTACCGCCCCGACACATACGCCAAACTGACCGCAACCTTTTTAGCGGAACCGGACCTCTCATCGATTCTGTTCTTTATTAAAGCCACGTATCGTTTATCCACTCACTGCCTGGCTAACGTTACCCATTCGCCAACAACATGGCTGCCTCGCTCGGACCTAAAAAAAAAGAAGAAAAAAAAAAAAAAAAAAAAAAAAAGGGGGAGAAATAACCTACGCCGAGCCTTTTGTCTGTTTCACCTCTATAACCCTAAACTACTGCGCAAAACACACGGAGAGTGGCTAAAATCGCACACATCGAGCGGAGGACTTACGTGAAGGCAGGCGCTTGGGCTGCTCCTGCTTCCTCCTTGGCATTTTCCCCCCGCTTTTAATCACATTCTCGTCCTTGTTTGGGGATGAGGAGAAAAAAGGATTTTTCCCATTGAGACTGGAGGCGCCAGTGATGGCAGGGACTCGGTCGTGCACCTGGCTTTGCTCGGTTTAAAGTGTATTGTTCAGGGGGGGAACGGGAACACGGGCGGAGGAGGTGCCGCTCGCTGTTGTTGTTGCCGTGTCTTGACTATGGCTGCTCTCGGTGCAAGTGTGTCTCCGAGCCCCTAACTAACACTAATGCAGGGATCAAAGGGCAGCAACAGCAGAGCAGACACACGCGCGTGGGCAGGCACGCACACACACTCACATGCGCACACACTCGGTTCACACGCTTCACACACACATACACGCGCTCTCCCGCGTGCACGCATTGGAGGAGCTCGCCCCCGAGAGCAGCGTACGGACAAGGTGCCCCCAGGCTTTCAGTGCGCGGTGCTGAAAAGAAAATATAGATATTTGGAAACACAAAGAGAACCATATTGATGGAATCGAATTGCATCCAGAGTCATGTCGTTATTTTCGTAAGGAAAAACAAAAATGAAAATAAATAAAGTGATGGTAGTTAATTTATGCAAATGTTGCTAACATTTTTGACTCCTTATTACACAAAGCAGAGATTAAGAGAATTACTTTCATGTTCAGCAGGAAAAGATAAATGCATATTAATATGAGGAAAAATGCATCAAATAATTCATTTTTTAAATTTCAGAACAAATGTCTCAAGACAATTTACAGGTGCATCTCAAGAAGGCAGAATATTCTAAAAACATGTTTTTCAGCAATTCAGTTCCAGAAAAACATATATCGGCTTAAGTGTTCATTTTGATCATTTCGGCTCACAGCTAATGAAATCCCCATCATTTTGTTATCTTTCTTCATTCCTGTATTTAGCCAGGAATGAAGAAGACACCATGGAGATCCAGATCTCATTTTCAAGAGGGACCGGGGCAGAAATATGCGAAACACACAAGTACATGAAAGTAAATAAAAATTAAAACATATGCATACGTTTAAAACAAATTACAAAGCAGTTTAAAAGCAATGACACTGATAGAATCACATTGCATGTTTTTTTAAGAACCATTTGCATTAACTACTGCATCGGCGTGTCACGGAGGTGATAAACCTGTGGCTCCAGTGAAGTCTGAAGGAAGCAGCCTCCAGCTCATCTGCTTTGTTGAGTCAGGCCAGATTGTTGGGCAACAGTGATTCAATGGTCATTAAAACTAGTAATGGTACCTTTAGTTGTACAGGCAGATGCCAAGTCCTGCTGGAAAATTAAATGAGCATCTCCATAAAGTTTAAAGCAGGGTGGAAATTTTCCTGGTAGCCTACACTGTCTTTGGACATAAGAAAAAACAAAAGAGCAGCATCAACAAAGGACATGGTTTGCCATATTATTCCTCTCTACAGAAACTTCATATTGAACCTAAAGCAAGTTGGATTCTGTTCCTCTCCTCTTCTCCAGAATATGCGACCTTAATTTCCAAATTTACTCTCAATCAGAAAGAAGAATTAAAAACCAACGAGCAACAGCCCAGTCTTTTTTTTCCTCCTTAGCCCAAGGAAGATGCCTGTGAGGTTGACTTAACACAGGATGCAGCAGTTGCAGTCTTTCTTCTGGATAAGTCTATGTCACAAAACTGCTGCTATTACTTTTGCTTGTCCACCATGTTTAGCCAGAGTTTTTCCTTCCACTTAACTTTCCATCAATTTGCTTGTATGCAACACTCTGAACACTCAGCTTCTTTTGGAATGTTTGTGCCTTATTCTTCTTGCAAAGAGTCAGCAGTCTAGCCAAAAAATGATAATAACATATTTTTTTCTTTGAAAAACTTTGTTTTGCTGGTTTTACAGAAATACACATCTGAGAGAAATCACTAAAATTATATTTAATCTATACAATATATATATGTTATTCTTTATTTACCAAATTACTTAAGTAACTAGCATTTAATGACATTGTAATTTGTTGGGATGCACCTGTTGACACACAGGCAGAAGCAGTTCTTGCATGATGTATGACCAGTCCAAATACAAATTTAGTTTGTTTTTTTGGGTGTCCACTGCAATGTATTCCTGAAAATAAGCAATAGAAAACTAGTTTAGGGCAACATTGACATGACTTCCACCCAAAGTGGTGTGCCCACCCTTGGGTTGTGCCTTATATGTTTTTACATTTTTATTGTATTTACATTTTTTTCATTTAGTGTTAAAATGACTGTATTACCTAAACCATATTTCAAGTTTTGGCTTACATGGACACAATTTTCCCCATGCAAGTTGATTTAATTTGCATTTGTCTTGATTTACAAATTCAAAGTTGCATTAAAAAGAAGAGCAACACAATTAAACTGATATTGTTATTCAGAAATTATCATCTCAATTTTTGCAAGGTTAGAGAGGTGACAAATCTAAATAATACAGGTGCACCACAAGGTGCAGTTATTAGTTCACTATTTTTTCACTGAAATACAAATGATTTGCCATATCCTCTTCCAGGTTATGGCTGATTGTTTCAACACAACTGATTTGGTATTGGAGTCTATTGCAGCATTGGTTTGAAAAGTCATGTCTCACTTAAAATTGTCAGTTGTCTTTTACTTTTGGTCCCTATCTTTGATTGGTAAGAGGTGACCTTATCAACAAGTCTCAACAGCTGAAGTATTTCCAGAAGCAAGTGAAGATGTTACTCAGTTCTGCATGTCTTTGGACTAATCTGAAGAAATAGAGGAGCTTTGAAAATCTCATTAAATATGAAAACCTCACTGTTATTTTTAAAAACTTAACATGGCAAGGCTCTTTTAGTTCCACTTAGAGTCACTGGTTCGGTGAGTCTTGGCCCATCCAGTGTGAACTGTGAGATGGGTTTAAGTGAAACATCAGAAAAACAAACAGCCAATGTGGTATTTGGTATTGTATTGTGTTCCCCTATTTATTACTTTATCTATTTTGCTTTGTTGTGGCTTAATAAGAGTTAATTTTATTCTGCTTTAATCATTGTAACCTATGATAATGCACTGCAAATTAGCTTAGTTTATAAAAAGTGCATAAAAGTGAGCAGTATTTTGTCAAAAGTAACACCCACTATAAAATCTAAATAATTTAGCAAATAACACTGAACTTAAAGCTTTTTTTATTGAAGTCAACCTCCCCCTAGGAATCCTACACCCTGGGCTGTTCATTTAAAATCTGCCTGCTGAGTTATTCCTAGGATTATTCTATAATAAGAACAGTAAAAGAAGAAAAAAAAGAAGGGGACTTTGTGTGGGAATCTGTATTCAATCATGTGATGGCAATAACAGGTGTCCCTATCAGAAAAATTTCAGACTATTATCCAAACCAACACAGTCATCTCCTCATCAAAGTTGCGAGAGAGAGCAAAAACTGGCCAGAGCTGAATCCTCCTCCCTCTCAGCTGGGTGTTGGGGCTTTTTCACAGCGCAGGCTGTCCCCCACTCCCTGCTGTTGGACTCCTCCAGGCTGCGTTCTGTTGGCCTGCCGCGTTCTTTCACACCTCGGCCGTGTGTGAGGAGAGCTGTGTCTTCATCCCTCCATCCTTCCATCCTCCAGTCCTCCTCATGCCATGCCTTCCACCCACCCCCACCCCCAGTGAAGGCGCAGGAGGCTCGTTACCGTGGCAATTAGTGAAAAGCCCAAATTAGCCCTCTTGGCTGTCCACAGGTGACAAAGACACTTTGCATTTCTGCTAATTAGGAAACAGAACAACATGATTAAATGGGACCTATCAGGAGGAGAGTGGACAAACATGTTCCACAAATAGCAAATAGCGATTTGTTATTGCATCTCCTGCGTGAAATAATTAAGACATCCCTGTAAGGGTTTTCAGTTTTGGAGAGGATAATACTGGGCGATGATAGAGACTATTGTAATCATCTTTTGGTGATGGTTGTGTGTTTCTCAACTGCACCTGCTGATGGACAATCTGTTGACAGGTGCTCTGACTCAAGCCTGAAAGAGCTGATGCATAGAGAAAGTGGGAAACTGTGACATTTCTCCTCTCCTTGCAGATCAGTTCAGCTTTTGCACTGCATAATATACATGGAGACATTATGTAACAGACATTATATTTGGAGTTATATACCCTTAAATTTGGCTCAAAATAAAGTCTCATATGCAAAATTGTATTCAATCACACCCCCTTTTCACATTTGTGTGTGATAGAGCAATACAAAGTAATTATAGTTGTAGTGGAAGGAAAAAATATAAAGTATTCAAATTGTTTAGCAAATCAAATCTCAAAAGTGTGGTGTGCATTTGTATTTCAGCCTCTTTGAGTCAGTTCTTGTCTCCTTTTGCTGCTATTACAACTTTTTGAGATGAGTGGAGAATTTGTACAAAGTAGTTATTATAACACATAAAGTCAAGTTTATTTCCAAAACTCATTTCAGCTGCGATGCAGTTCAAAGTGCTTCAAAAGCAAAAAATATATATAATTGTACCATTTAATGAAAGGCCATAATTATAATCATCAAAAATATTAAATATCAAACGCACATCAAATATGTTGATCAATGTTCTTGTTGTTTTTAATCAGAGACAACTCTGAACAGGTAGGTTTTTAGCCTTGATTTAAAGGAACTCAGTGTTTCGGATGCTTTGCGGTTTTATGCAAGTTTGTTCCAGATTTGTGGTGTGTAGAAGCTGAATGCTGTTACTTCATGTATGGTTCTGATTCTGGAGATGCAGAAGCTGGAGGATTGATGTTTTTTTAGACAGACCTGTGAAGACACTGTTGCAGTAATCAATGCCACCAAAGACAAACACATGGATGAGTTTCTCTAGATCTTGCTGGGACATTAGTCCTGGAAATGTTCTTCAGGTGACAGAAGGCCGACTTTGTAATGGGCTTTTTGCGTCTCTGAAGGCTCAGGTATGAGTCCTTCACTACACCCAGATTTCTGGCTTGATCGCCAGTTTCTAGTTATAATAAAGCTTTGTGCTTTATTATAGAAGAGACTTTTCCTCTTTTCCTCTTAGGAAAAGCGGAAAAGTCTTTCCTCTTTTCCTAAAGAGGAAAGACTCTGGATCTTTTCTCTTTAGGTCCAAAGATTATAACTTCAGTTGTGTTTCTGTTCAGCTGAAGAAAGTTATGGCACATCCCTGCATTCATTTTTCCTAAGCATCTGTACATATGAGTATGTTTTAAGCTAAACCAATATATTGCAACTCCTGTTAAATGTTGAGGCTCTTCACGTCAACTTTCCACAAAGCAGATAATTAATGATCCTGCTGATGTTCTAGCCTACCCTAATTCAGATGCAGTTTAGTGTAAAGGTGCGAAACTTTTGCATTTGTTGCGACTGTTTTCTCTGAACACATGGTTCCAGCTGATAAGGTTAGAACCGTGGTTTTTGTTTTGATGGTGTTTGTGTTCCCTGGTGAATTCGGTCACTACGGGGGAGCTCATGACCTGGTCTCTGACCCTGACAATGCCAGTCAGCTGAGGTAATGCTCGCTACAGGACAGGCTACTGATAGTTGCTATGGCAACAATAACATGACCTCACTCAGGGTTGAACCTAAAGGTCATTCCTCTGTGCCCCAGGGATGAGTGCACTGGCTTCATTGCCAGCGGTACCTCTCAAGTTTCACCGACAAAACATGAAAGTACATCCAGTTCTGTGCAAAGGTCTTGAAGCATTTCTTATAAAGTTATATTTAAATGAGCCACTCTGTCTTTTAATCTTTTATTCTCAATGGATGGTTCTTTAGGCTTTATGAAGAGCTTTCAAAGTTTTTTTTGCATTTAACTGCATTTTTGCTGATTTCAGTGAATGTTTAGTTATTAAGCAACTTAATTTTGACTAAAATATTATTATACCTAAAATGTCTCTCAAACTGAAGGGATAAACCGGTATCATTTACACCTAGTAGAGAATTTAGCAAGGAATCTGGTTACCCGACCAACCTGTAAAAATAGATAATTTCTTTCATTCTATCAAAGATAACATAGTTTGATGGCAGCAATCTGACGTTATGGTGGCCCAGAAGGGTCAACAAAATACATAAAAAAGCAAAATACAACAACACAAAAGCAAAGTTCACAACATAACAGCAAGAGCCACAACAACAAAAATCACAGCACAACAGCAATAAAAAAATAAAACACAACAACAATGCCCACAAGATATACCACATCACAACAAGAAATGTTATAAAACAGTAGCAAAAAGCCACAACACAACAATAAAAACCCAGAACATATCAACAAAATTCTATAACAACAAAAAGTTACAACACAACTACAAAAGGAAAAATGCAACAATGAAACTTCCAAAACAAAACAACACAACAATAAAAAACCCAACAATTGCCATAACCGAAAGACCACAACACAACAACAAAAGCCACAGTACAACAAAAAAAGTTACAAAACATTAGCAAAGTGCCACAACACAACAAGGAAAACCCAGAATACAACAAGAAAAGGCCACAACACAACAATAAAAGTCAAAACAAAAGGCTATGACACAACAACAAAAAAGCCACAGCACAAAAATGAAAGTGTCCTGATGTACTGGCGACCTGTGCAGAGTGTACCCGGCCTCTTGCACAACAACTGCTGTAGATAGGCAGTAGTCCCCCTTGTATCACAGAATGTAAATTGATAACATTGCTAGCATGACTGTGTTTGCTGTTTCTACATTTACAATTAGTTTATACATTTTGTTGACCCTTCTGTCAGGACCTTGCTGCATTTCTTTCTATTTATAAAGAACATGATTTTCAGATAAATTTCATCTCCCTTGAGGTTGCATTTTATCTTCCACTTGTCCACTTTTCAATCTTCTCCAGTCAAAACCTGGACAATATATTGGCATGATCAGGTAGAAGATGTCGTCAGAAAATAACAACCGATGCCACAACTTGATAGTTGGGACCAACTTCACCTTGACTCCTCCAAACAAATTTATTCAGAAAACATAGAGAACTAATGATGAGGACCTGTATGAAAGGTTACAATAAATACAACTCCGTAGAGGTGCAGTCCATGGAAATTAGAGTTGATTTAAAAGTTTAATTTGTGTCTATTTAGATGTTAGACTAAGTAGTGAGCATTTATGACCGTTTCCCCACGGAATGCAGAACAGATTCAGGATTGACTGGAACGGTTTTGTTGTGCATCTCCATATTTTCTGTTCTTAAAATAAAAGCATTCCCTATTGTGACTCAAGAGTTATTGGAGGCCAAATGAGTTTCAGGTGCATCAGTGGAGGATGAAATGGATTGGAGAAAAATTACCAAAAATGTTTTGTTGCCTTGGGGGCTGAGCTGCGTGGATCCTCCTGTTTCTCTTTCTCTCCCTCAGTTCAGTCCTCTCAGGGCTCGTCCTATCAGAATTAAAGGCCGGTTGGGCTAACGTTAGGCTCGGCCAGTCAGATGTTGCCCTGGGGTAAACAGAAACATCTGTCCCCTGCCCAGGCGTGACTGTCGCTGAGTGATAAATCCTGGGGTGGACTGTGCCAGCACCGTCCAGTGCGCCACCTGTCCCCCCTCCTGCACAACATCCACAACACATACACTCACACAAACACACTTCGCCCTGTTTGCACTCATCCTCCTCCATTCTGACAGTGTGACAGAAACAGGTGGTTCACTCCCGTTTTTGCCCTCTGGCCTTCTATGCTCTTGTCCTCGGTTGGCACATTTATGCAGGGTGCAAGTCGGGTTGTCACCTTTAGCAAATACCACTGAAGACATCCTTGTACCTAGTGTTTCAGTTGTGGTTTCAGGACTCTTTAAAGCCTATCGCAGCTGTCTGATTCTGCGACTCATTTAGGCAATTCTGTGTAGAGGAAATTAAAATATTTAATAGGACATTATCACAAGAAAGAGTTTGTTTTCAGTTTTTGCAGCACCAAGGTTGCCCATTAGATGACCAGATCAAAAAATAAATAAAAAACATACCATGTACCCTACAAAACTTTCTCAGTCACTGTTGTGTCTCTTGCTACCACTTCCTCTCTCAGCTCAGCTACTTTTAACAGTGTGACAGAGGCAGGTGGCCAACTTCCTGCCCTTTGACCTTCAACAGTTTCCCGGCTGTACAAAGACACACACGCACTTCCACACTTATACATACACACACACACGCACCCACACGCACTTAGGAGGAGCCTAAGTTGCTCTGAGTGATCTGGGCCAGAGGTCTTGCATGAAGGGCCTGGAGGGAAGTGAAGATCCTTCAATTCAGAGACTAAAGTTTCTTACATAGGAGGAATGACTGTGCTTGCAGTTGTATAAATGTGATAAATATAAAAGGTAGACCTGCTATAAAGTATGACATACATTTATGTCCAAAAAGTTGTTCTAACAATCTTTGGGATGCATTGTACTGAAAAACAGACAGTCTTCTATTAAGTTCTTGCTGTGGACTTAGCTCATATCCACATACTAATATTGGGTTATCATAACTTAAATGAGTGTCTGGGTGAATAAATTATATTTTTTTCATTTATTTTCTCTTATTCTAACAGGTTCTGTTATGTAGATACATGCACATTTCCTCTTGGTCCACATTATCCTGCTAGAATATTCAATTATCCTCAAGTTTTAACCATCCAGGTGGTGATTTCAGCTGAAGTTTAACCTCCATTGGTCCATCCAGTTTAAACAAAGCTCTACAGTTTGGGTCAAATGCTTAGAAATTGGACACATTTTGGTGTTCCACCAACAAGACAAGGATCCCAAACACACATCAAAACCGGTTCTGGAAACTACAGAACTATCTAATATTCAACTTTTAGAACAAACTTCCTCAAATCAGTACCACCACCACATTAAAAATAGTGGATTATTCTTAAAATCCAAATCTGTGCCGGTTTAAATAAACTCCACCAGTTCAGAAAAGAGTAGGGGTTCAACGTGAAGTTATTTGTTGCATAATTATTAGGGATATATTGGCACTAACAATATATGATATTGATAAATATTGGTTATTGGGCTTAAGAGTAATATCAATATCAAACATAAATACATTGGGGCATTTCTAATTGTTATTCTAATCTTGAAAAAAAACAACAACAAAAAAACAGTTGAAATAAACTTTTAACCTTCTAAATAAATACAATATTCAAGCCTATGATGATTTAAACTCCAGACTGGAGCTGAATTATATTTTAGTATGAAATTCTGTCCCAAGTTTGGAAAATGTTCTAAAAACGAAAAGGAGTCAAACAATTCTTGTTAAATTGTACAATATGCTGTTTCTCTATGGGATCTACATAGATTATAATTCTTAAAAAAATCCCTGCGAATGCCATGTCTGCCACCTGCTCTAAAAATCACATTGTATTTAAAGCACCAGAGCAGCAAAAATAATCAGCTTAATTTTGTCCATCACGTTCGTCTTGGCTGGTTTCTTGCTTGTGTTTTTCTATCTTATAGTGAATTATTTGTAAAGGGAACAGTAATATTTTCCTACTATTTAAAGATTCAGATCCAGTTTGGATCGGTCTGAACTGAACTTTTTGATTTCGCACCTCTTCATGTTTGGGTTGCATGTTTGTTTTATCCCGTTCTATGTGTAAGAGGACCCCTGCTGATTAATATCACTTTATGTTGTAATGAAGTGGGCCGAACACTGATATCTTTAATGTGTTACCAGTCTCAGCTTGATTCTATTGCCATGGTGTAATAGGCTATTGCCACTATCGCCATTTGGATTAAGTTCTATAACACTGCTGTTAAAGCAACTGAGGTTTGCATGAGCGCCGGCACACAAATGACACAATGAGGAGGGGGTGACTATGAGAGCTGGTTGCTCTGGTCGATTAATTTCACATTCAGCACCTCCTTTATAATGTGTCTCTTCCATTTGTCTTAACACTTCTTTATTATGATCAGCTACAGCTGCTGTTTTTACTCTCAATGATGTGGTATGAAAGGAGGGAGGACGTTTCTCACCCTTTGATAAATAAGGTACGGAGGTGTTTATTCGCTTCATTTTTGGGGGGATTTTTTATTTTTTTTTTATATGGAGGAAGCAGGGCATTGCTCTGTGGGTCCTTTGTCTCCCTGCTTCCCCCAGGCTCCACCTCTCCCTCCGCCAGCCCTCCAATGAGAGCTCCTTCAGGTGTTGACCTTATCGGGTGCAGGTCAGAGCCAGGTCAGGGATCTGTTGCTTGGCTACCATCAGATAACAGGCTCAGGCAGGCAACAGTGGGCAGCTCTGTCATTCAGGGCTTGTCATGTAATCTTGTTCATTTGCAGAACAATTGTCTGGACCCAAGAAAGGCTATCTGGCCCATAATGTTGTAATGAAGCACATTAAAATATTAAAACCAGCCATGCTGAGCATTGGCAGCTCCATTTGGCACATGGCTTTTTTTTTACAGTCATGCCAACTGTCGTGCAGCAACATGAACCCTCTAAATAAGCTTGTGTGGCTGGCTGCATTCGAATTTTAGAGTGTTAGAGGATGGAATTACTTGGCTTTTGGGAAATTTTATTTTACGTCATCCTTCAGTGATTTGTTTTGCCAACTTAGAATATATTAATGCATAAATTTGATCTGACAGATATGCTAAGTACTACAATAACAAGATCGGAGAGTCACAGTAAAATAGTGCCGTGAAAATGTATTCACACAGCTATGAATTTATTTTTCACCTCACAACCACAAACATGAATAATTGTGAAGCAGATATAGTGTGGCGTTGATTTGTATTCAAGTTAATACTTTGTATGGCCAATTGCAGTCACAACCACAAGGCTTTAGGATTTGCACATCTGGAGACGTTTTTGATTATCAATTTTTGTAAAATAGCTCAAGCTCAGACAGATTGGATGGAGACTTTTCTAACATATTAATTCATTGTAACTCTGGCTGAATGTTTGGGATCGTTTCCTGCTAGGAGATGAACCTCCACCCCAGTTTCAAGCCTTTTGCAGCTTCCTACAGGTTTTCTTGTTCTATATTTAGCTTATGGTTGAAACGATTAATCAGATTAATCGATTATTGAAATAATTGTCAACTAAATTAGTTATGGATACATTTTACATTTAAAATGAAAAAAATATCTAAAAATCTTTAACCCAGGACTCCTCAAGTGGAATAGATTTAACTTGATCCGGTTCAAATTCTGTGAAAAAAAGTCTCCTATTAAGCATGTGCTACTATCTAATTTTTTACTGGTTGACCAAATAAATAATCAACAGATTAGCAGTGTTTGGTTAGCTGCAGATGCATACTTTGCTGCAAACTTAAAATAAAGGAATGATGTTGTTGTATTTTAGGCAGAAAAATGTTTACTTTTTTATTTAAAAAGGTAACTTTTTATGTATTCCAATATTGTATACAGCGGCTAAATGGAAAATCTGCAGAATGTGCCAATTTTCAAAATTAGGTTAATTGATTAAAAGTCAGAATAATCGTTAGATTTATTGATTACTAAAATAAGTGTGTGTGAGTTGCAGCCCTAGTTCTAAGATAAAAAAACATAAAAATTTTTAATATATCTGAATAGTGCTGCAAGGTACTTTAAAGATATAAATAATAAAAACATAAAATGTCACATAGCTCTGTTATTCAGGGATGCATTAATAGAAAAATCCTTTATGTTAAGAAAGATTAATTCTCAGCACTGTATTGTGAGGAAAAAAACTCTCAATATTCCCTAATCTATTTATGCATTTTTGTTACTGGACATAAACAAATGGTGAATACCTCCAATGTGAGTCACTTAGGAGTACAGGTGGGGAGTCATCTCGTTGTTTTCTAACCTACAACCTTTAAATAGAGCACAAAGAGTGCTACAGCACTCAGTTTGAACAAGAAGAGGGAGACAAGAAGGAGGCAGGGAATGAAAGAGTAAAAAAAAAAAGGCGAAAAAGAGAGCGAGAGAGTTGTTGCATCTTCACACAAACATGGTCTGTTCTCCCACTCTGCCATTCCGCCACCTGGACCGAGCTATGTGGGAGACTGCGCCACACAGTGATGAACGACACCAAACAGAGCAATTTCTGTTCACACTGCGGGTCATATGGAGTGAGACGGGTTGACACAGCATCTGTGTCATATCACGGGTTGACACCTGCATTTTGTCATTGTCACCCGCTCAGCCGTTGAGGTTAACTGTCGGGTCCTGCAAAAAGAGTGGCCCTCTGAGGAGTGGGAGACCTCAGACGGATAGACATAAAGAGACATAGATAAGGCACGTGGCGATTCATCCACGCCAGTCCTCCAACATGGGATCTCGTCTGTTAGATTGGCGCGTCGTGAAAGGAGGTTCTCGGTGGCTGGGCGCTTGCCAGCCGACATTCCACAGAGACAAATTGAGAGAGAGGCTCCGGCAGATTTATCGGGCCATTGGCTCGCCTCAAGAATTTTCTTGTAACATGGCACTCCTGTGAAAAGGGATAAAGAAATTAGTGTAAAACAGCCTTGCCACCCCACTTTCCTCCCCAGCGAGGAGCCACTTAGATATCTGCTAAACCCGCTAACATGTATATATATGCACTGCTCCTGTTCTTTATGTAATTGCGCATGGATACAAGATGGATCGGTGTGAGCGTCAGTCCTCTTATTGCTATGAATATTCAAGAGGGTGAGCGAAAGAACATTGCTGTATTCCGGCTGTTGAGTCACAGGTCCTCAGTGGCAGGAAGCACTGCTGGTCAAATGACAGAGAGAGAGAATGAGAGAGAAACATGGAGGGTTGGGGGGGGGGGATATGAGTGAGTGTGAGTGGGATTTGAAAGGAACTGCTTCTGGCTGTCTTGGATATTTATTCCCCTGCAAAGCATTGATGTGTTTGGAGAAACAGACCAGATATGTTCTTAATGTTAGAGGGAGAGCTGTAAAAGGTGCTCTGAACACATTTGCTCACCTCTACAGTGCTGTCGTTAAAGGGATAGTTCACATTTTTTAAGGGTCTTTTCTCTTAAAACATTTTCAACAATTAATGATACCTCTTTAAAGTGTAACTAACCCCCAAATCAACTTTTATTTGCTGATAAACTCTGAAGAAGTTGTTTAGGGCTCTATTTTTATGCATGATTTCTGCAGATTTCACCAACTCGGATCTAAGACTTTTTAAGACCTTTTAAGACCATTGTGAATGAAATTTAAGATCTGGTAAGACTAGTGCTTCACCTCCATGTGTAAAATCCACTAAACCTCCAACTTCAGAGGTTGTGTCGCACCAAATGCTGCTATTAGATTAGCGTTAATAGTTTTCCAGGGAGCAAAGCTGTAACATTTCTGGGGTCTTTTTGTGGCTCTTGGCAGCAGTTTTGTGCTTGTCACACTGACTATGGCTACAGCCTGAACCCCAACAGCGCCAAGTTTTGTTGCACAGAATGTACGTAGCATCATTTGAGTTGGCGAAGACGAATGTCGTCCAGCTAACTGGTGATAAATTTGTTATTACCCATGGTAGACGAAGAAAAGCTTGCTATATACCTAACAAGGGTACATTAGCAGCTAGTTAGCTCTAGCTGCAACCACCTCGAGTCACAGAATGCAATGAAGATATCTATGAGTGACTCAAACTTTTGCATTACAGAGTCTTGCAAGAAAGAAAACTACATGGAATATAAGATATTATATAGTCATGACAAATATTAAGACCTATGAGTAATGTATTTTATGTATTTCAGACATTTTACTGCTTTACTTTTAGATACATCAATTGAAGACTTATTAATGATATCCAGACACCCTGTTTGGTGCAAATTTTGACATTTTCATGTAAATTTGTGTAGCTCTGCAACATTGTGCCTAAAACCCTCCCAGTTCTGACCTCCTTCAATTGAACAGCGTCATAGAGAAGAGAGTGTTTGGTGTTGGAACCTCAGAGTCTTATCTTTGGTTTTTGCTGGTGAAAGTTGATGTTCTCACATGTTGTTCGCTACGTTTGCATTGTGAAAGATTCATAATTTGTACACTTGAAATAAGACAAACTAACTTACATGTGATATTTTGCATTTTTAAGTCAATGATTTGTTAATATTGATCCAAAGTACTTTTACAACAGGCAGATTATTTCACATATTACACAGGAAATCTGCCTGTGGAACTAATGCTTTTCACCAAATGTGCTAAGATATTTGCACTACAAACCACAAACACTTGGTAAGATTTTGTGTTTTCACTGTGTGTTTAAAGGTTCACAAAAAAGGCACACACTCAATAAACAATAATATTGACATCCCAGTACAATACAGACAAAAGACACATTTTGGTCATTGGTGCTCCTGAACCAGTTGTTAGCTTCTGCATTTGTGTAATTAGATAATTATCTACAGCGGGTCAGATCAAAATCTGCACAAAACCTTTAAATAGAGCCTTACATAAAAAATCCCAAATTATCAATTTAAATATAAAATTTGGACTTTTCTTTCTAAACTACCAGGAAAACAAGATTGCAAAGCCTGAATTAATATTTCATAATAACAATACACTCTATACATCATGAAATAACACACATTAATCATTAAGTACCCGTGTAAGCATCACTGTTGGAAAATCACTCCTCAGCTTTGCATACAATAGAACCCTAATGTCATTCCCCATATCATTTGTCAGCATCTAGAGGTTATCTGCCAAGTTGATGAACAGAGAGATTGGTTATGAAACACAAGGTGTGACAGTATGGCAATATGTTATAGTATGCAGGCAGAGCTCATCAGGAAAGAGAGGACGAGCGGCTTTGTTCCAAATGTCACGATGCATATTTATGGGAGCACTGGAGTGGCTCCTTGTATAAGCACCATTCACCATCTATCAAGCTAAAACCACTACAACGCTGTCTCCGTGACAACTTGGTGGGATGTTGTTGGGTGACAAAGTGATCAAACTGGCCAGTCTGCTCATGGTTCAAGACAAATTTACTTGTGACATAGATCGTAGTTTTGATTTGTGGTCCTCTAATAACAAGAACCACGTCAGTCAATGTTTTCCAAGCTCCAACACTGCAAAAAATACAAAGTCTTATCAAGTAACTTGGGATTAGATTCTAGTGCAAATAACTGCTACAAACAGAAAAAACAACTGCAAACTCTCGCCACAAAACGAAAGTGCGCCAAACCACTAGGGCGAGTCGATAGAGGAGATTGTTTTGAGTCAACAATTCTTTAATATTGATGAAAAACTATAAGTTCCATTCCCTGATTATTTCACTTATGTAACTACACTGTAAAAAAAAGTCACTTTAGAATTTACATTAACTTACCGGCAGCAGGGTTGTCAGCCAGTTACTGTAATTTTTACGGTAAAGAAATTACAGTAACTTTACAGTAAACTTACTGTAATTTTTTTAAAGTAGCCTTACTGTAATTTGATTAGTTTTACTGTAATTTCTTTAAAATAGCACAGTGATTATATAACGTGATTACTGTGATTTCATCACATTTTTATCATAATAAAATTACCGTAGTCCTGTAGTAGAATTACAAAAAATTGTCATTTTACAGTAGTTCATGAAACTGCAACTTTTAAAAGTTTAAATGTGAACTTGCAACTTAATTTACCAAACTCTCAAAAAAGGTGTTATTTTTCTAATAAAAAAAAAACCATATATTTTTTAAAATCGCTTCATTTTATTATCAATTTAAATCTGACAAACTGAAGCAAAACAAAATATAGTATTTTGCAACAGCAATATTTGCTTGTTACATAGAAG
>CAEGAG010165770.1:0-21026 GCA_903067065.1 Brachyrhaphis terrabensis | reverse complement strand
AGTGTTGCTTCCTAAGTGGACAGTTTGATTTCACAGAAGTTTGATTTACTTGGAGTTATATTGTGTTGTTTAAGTGTTCCCTTTATTTTTTTGAGCAGTGTACATATAAATGCCTCTATAATTTAAAATGCATATAGAAAAGATCAATTCTTACCATTAAGTTTCAAGGGAATTCCTCTGCTTACATGCACCTTATTTTCACAAAACCCAGAACAGAAATACAGCCCAGCATCTTGCTCCTCCACAGCCTGGATCTCCAGTCTGACCAGCCCACTACTCAGATCTCCTGTCCATGTAATGCGACTGGAGTAAAGATCAATGATGTCTTTTACGTTTTTGAGTTTACTCTTTGAGACTCTAAGCAGTGGCAACAGCTGGTCTGAACTCAGTAGGTACCAGGTGATAGCGCAGCTGGACGTAATGTTGCAGGTCAGAGAGACATTCTGTCCCCTGATGACCACCAGTGGGTCGTGGGGAACTTGGGAGGGAGATGACTGATGACATCCTGCAACACCTGAGGAGAACAGGCAAGTCAGAATCATGCTGACCAAAAATGTTATTATTTGTCATGTTTGTTCAGCACATCAACCCTGATTGAAACATTCTCTTTGAATGGGCGAAGTGGTATCAAGTAGTGGCTGTGATACTAAAATTTAAGATGCTCGTCAGTTTTCTGATGCTTAGTTTTAATTGACATATCATCCTTACACTACCAGCGGTTGAAAGAGTTGGTTATGATAAAATGTGATTGTAAACTAAGTGGCTTTTTCATGTGATGAAGAAATTTAGGAGTGTTTGACCATCCTTAGTTTATATTCTAAAGCAATCTGCTTTAGTTTTGTAAAACTATTCTGAAAAGAGATTCTACAAAAGTTTATAAGATTTAATCAAAATTTAGAATAGAATAGAAATAAAGCAGATTTTTTTATTAGCTGCACAAAAAATAACCCATTCTGTTTTGATTCCCCTTTTGAGATTACAACAAATCAGATTAAGCTCATGATCTATACTTTGATGCATAAAGTGGGAATTTTTCTTTATTTTTTGCAGGATTCAAAACTTTCACTTTTATCAGTGAAACTGAAGCATATTCTTTGTCTTTTATTCTACACAATAAGGAAGTATTATAATAACTGAGTTTTGGATTTGATAAAATTGCTGTATTCAGTTGAAAGATGATCGAACGAGACGTTTGGTGAAATAAATTCAACTTCAGTTTTCTGTTCTACATTTCAGGATCAAAGGGCTTGTTTTGTGTAATTCTTCAGGTAAAAACCACCATCACCACAAAATCTCCTGGTTTTTGTTTGGTTGAATCAAAAGAAAAAGGAGCACAACCTATAAAAAATTATGAGCCTGCAGAGATTTGCACAGAAAGCCACAAGACCTATAACAACTCAGACACACATTAGAAAACTAAAATTCTGAGTAAATTCTGTCTGCATTTAAATCAAGAAAATAATAGAAATGTATAACTTACAAAGAAACATGAAAATCCAAAATAGACCTGCCATTATCCTAAAGGAGACAAATACGAACTGGTCACAGGGTGAATGCTGTCTGAACTGAACTCAGTTTGGTTGCAGTTTTTTATTTCTGTGGGAGGAAGTAACTTTGTTTGGCCACAGAATTCACAGGGAGACCACCAACATGTTTCTGCTGCTGCAGAAAACGGAAGAGTGACTGTTTTTCCATGCGAGTACTTACAGCAGCCACTCTCATGCTAAACACAACTGTGATCTCACAGTTAACTTTCATTTCTCCAGAGACCATAAGCTGCTTGGCTTGCGTCAATTGATATTTCAAAAAAAGCCTTTTGGTAACACCCTCTTCTCTCTCTCTCTCTCGCTCTTTCTTTGTATCTCTTGCTTATTTTTCATACATGCAGGTTTTTATAGACTTTGGTTCATTTATATATTTCGTTGCTTTTTAATGAGTAGAAATCTGGTTCAGTCAAAAATGTAATTCTTTTTAGATGTTTAGGACTTTTCACTAAAAATGGAATTGACAGTAAACTAATATTAATGAAATAAAAATGATAGCTGAGACACAAAGTTCTTTAAGCAACATTAACATTTTGGAAGTTTTTAAAATGCATATTATTTTAAAATAAATACTATAAATGTGCATAAGACAAGTTTTACTTAAAGAAAACCCGTCAAAGAGCGACTCAAAATTTTACTATACAAAGTAATAATAATAATAATAATAGTTTTGTTTTTTTTGCGTTACCTTGTAAAAGTATTGCGTAATCTCGCAATAATGTACTGATCAGTTCATGCGACATAATTGAATGCTGTAAGCCTTTCCTACGGTGGCCATCGCACTTTCTGCTATAATACAAGGTTTTCGTAACATTTTTCCATGTATGTTGATATCTTGTTGTGAAATATCTGAAGTTTTATCTTTTTCTGTAGGAAAAGATAAAACTTAAGACCTGTGATGTAAACAGAAACCACAAACCTGTGATGTAAACACAAACCACAAACCTGTGATGTAAACACAAACCACAAACCTGTGATGTAAACAGAAACTTTCCGTGAGAGAGAAGTTTAAAAACACACTGAGTGAAAATCCTTCCTAAAGGTTTAGATATATCACAGATTTTAAAAGAAAATAAAAACGGGAGACCCCAAATAATATAGGATGGTCCCGTTTCCAAATAAGGTATGAGACTGACAGCGGTCCGTCTCCGCCCCTTTCTGTTTGCTGCAGCAGGTCTTTCTCCTTTTACATTGGCGACCAGTAAATCGAAACTGAGGCGAGTCAGCGCTGCTTCTAAACTGGATATCAGCTGAGAGACGCTCACACTTTGCCAGCAGCAGAGGAGTGCAGAGGTGGAGAATCACCTAAATTTCCAAAAAGTAAACACAATGGAAATCCTCCAAAAGCGACTTTGGTAAGACGTGTATTTTATTTATTTCTAATTTGATATTTTAATGTAATTGTATTTTTATAAAAATGTTATGTTTGCCTATCTTAACCACTTTTTTATTGATTGGTTGATTGATTTATTTTATCTTAAACGCTTAATAAATATGCATTTTCCTTCCATGAAATAAAGCATAAATTTATCTGCAGGGTGCAGGGAAAAGCATAAACTTAGCCGCAACATTCTGCATCACTATAAAGTTCTTCCGATGACCAGAGAGGGCGCTTTAAGTTTCGTTTTCCAGGAAGCAGAAACTTCATGTGTGAAACCTAAAAACACACACAGCTGTTATATCACATGCTTATTTCATGAGTGTGTACTTACTGTTAGTTTCATTTCTTTGGTTTGGTTCCCAGTAATTAATGGAGGTTTCAATGATAGATAACAATAACAACAATAAAAAATATAAGATATGAACACTTCACAACACATTTTTAATCTGTATTATAATAAATTCATAAATCACTACTAAATAATATTTAAAATTAACTTTTTATATATCCTGTTAAAGAAAAAGGCTAACTAATTACTATTTTTTTTTTATTATAGTATTTATTCTAGACATAGATGAGGACAATTTACCATAAATTGTATTGAAATACAGTCTGCGTAGTGCTTTTTCACTTAGTTTTATTTTTTGTCATTTTGAATATACAAAACAATGCTTGATGAACTTCTTGAGTTATTTTTTTATTTGTTTGTGTGGGTTTTAGGTCGTTCATATTTCTACAAGGTTTCCTTACTGGAAATTCAGTTGGTGAGTACCTGCCTTGGACATATGGCTGAATTAAAAGATTTTTGTTGCTTTTTCTTAAACAGATTTCAACGTTACCAATTACCTGAAGTTAGTCAGGGTTTGATGACAGCAGCAATAAATTCCCAGAAATGTTAGTTAAGAATTGACGAGAAGAAAAACATTGGTGATGATGGACTTCATAAATATTATCAGCTAATAAAACCTTATTTTTCCGCTCTCTCTGCACTTGCTTATGTAAACAGGGCAGGATTTACAAAGCCAATTTTGGGTTTTACACACAGTAAGATAAGTTAAAAGAAATTGGTGTTTTAAACACACAACATAGAGCAAACTACAAACAAAAAGGAAACACCTTCTGAGAATTTCTCCTGGTCTTCAGATTCTTCAGCTCTGCCCTCTGCTGCCAACCCAGTGCCCATCAACACCATGGTGGGGAAAGAGGTGGTCCTCCCCTGCAGCTGGAAGGACTCCCAGAAAGAAATGGCAGCCTCTGGCTGCCACATCCAGTGGATGTCTCCGCCATACACCGTGTTCGAACAACTTGGAGAAGACAAGTGGCAGGCGGCGGAGTACGAGGGCCGGGTGGAGGTGCCTCTGGAGAAACTCAACTCCGGGGATTGTTCCCTGATCATCAAGGACGTTCAGATCGGAGACACGGGGAGATACGAGAGCTTCCTAGTGGTGGATGGCGTGAGGTCCCAAAAGAGCAGAGTTTTCATTCAGAGTGTCAAATTGTCTGTGACAGGTTAGTATGGGACTAGGAGGCATGCTTTTTTTTTTTATTTAAAAATGCAATCTCACATTTAGTTTTTCTCCATATTAGAATATTATATCCAAGCGTCTTTTAGACATAAAAGTACAAACATGGACATTTTTATTCTATTTCTAACATCACTTCTTCCTTTAGCGTTTCTCTGGTATTCATTCATTTAAAATAATAAATTTCTACAAAGCTGATTAAAATGGATTTTTTATCATGGCGCTGTTTTCGTCTTTCTCTTTTAATAAATAGTATGATCTCTCTTGGTCTAGTTGCTGTGAATGTTAATGTATTTCCTTCATATTTTGTTTTCAGATCACAAATCCCAGAGGAATCTTTACCCAGGAGACGACCTGGTTTTGAAGCTGTACACCCCCCACTCATTTGCAGTGGTTTACCAGAGCAGGTTAGTTAATCATTCAAAGAAACCTCTTTGATTGGCTCAGGTCAGTGATCAGCAGGATAAATAAAGTATGAACTTCCACTAGTTTTTGTTTATAAAGGGATCAACTAAACGCACTATACTAATACACTCATTTTGAATTTTATAAAAATAAAGATTAGCACCATTTGTTTTGATGGGAAATGAAGGGAAATATTCTCATAATTTATTCATTGGAGTCAGGAAGTTAATTGAAGATCATAATAGGAAAACTTGCTTGGTGGATCTCAAGTTTGTTTTTTTGTTTAACTGTCTTGCTCTGTGGCAGACAGTGTGATAATTTAATTTTCAAACATAACATGGGTCCTTCAAATCTCAAATTTATTAAGTCACTCAATTTTCTCTATCCAACTACAGGACACTCACTGAGGTTTTGTTTGTCTACACAATATTTTGGTTGCTTAGTAAGCAAACCTGTTGCTATGAAAACATGCTTGATTATTATAAATAATCACACAGTGCAACAGCATTAGGATTTTGGAGTTAAAACCAAAGCAGAGTGAAGCTTATTGTTTGGTTTTGTTCGTACACAAAAGTGCTTGGGTTTCTCAGCACTTTTAGCCTCCAGAAAACAATTTCCGCAATAAAGCTCACCTTGTTTTAATTTTCTCTCATGTTGTACAGGAACAGTTCAGAGTGGGTGAACTTGTGGAAGAGAGGGGATGAAAACAATGAACGCATGGAAAAACATCATCAGTTTGAACAATTAACGATAAAGAATCTTCAATACTCTGATGAAGGAATATACAAAGTTTTGGATGAGGACGACCTCTCTGTCAGCACCATACAGCTGTACATAAAGGGTGAGAGCACAGCTTCCTGTGAACAATGTGAAGTTTAGATTTTGGTATGTAACTTCAAATTAAAAGTTAAAATTGATCATTCCTATTACTTACCTATGTAAATGTATGTCTTGCATACTTTTTGTCTTAAAGAGTAGTTTAATATCAACCATCATCTGCATCATAATCATTTTCAGTATTTCTGCTTTCAGAAAACTCCCCGTCATCGAGAATCCAAGAAAAGCAGGAACAAATACTGTTAGGTGAGAATATGTGACTTAGAAAGCAAAACAGTCAGTGACCTTTGCACTTTCAGAACAACCAACTGAGAGTCTTGGTTTTGTTTCCTAGCAACAATAATTGTCATCAAGCAGAAGTAAAAATATCTATTTTCAAAAAGCATGATAGCAAACCAAAGGGGTTAAGTCTATTTTATAGCTTTTATGGCTCATTGTCAAATGCCAATATATATGTTTCTCATACAAACACGTCACACACATAAGTGATTCCTAAGGAAGCACTTTGACCTAAAATAACAATATATATATCTGTTCTGTCTTTTCAGATGCTGCAGCTACAAGCAGCTGTTCAGCTCTTCTCTTGTCTGTTCTGCTTTCGTGTTTCCAAGTTATTTATCTTCACTGAGCCATATTTTTCTGCAGTGTAATTATCAACAGTATCTACAGAACTTTGCACTTTGACCAGCAGACAGAGAGGATTTGTAAGTAGGAGAAGTAACAACAAGCCTTGCAATCCTACACATGACTGTAATCTAGAAACATTTTCATTAATAGTCTGGTCCATTTCTGATGCTCAACATTTTATAAATGTCAATGTGTGTTTTCAAATTGATCATTTGCTTATGTGCTAGAGATCTCTTTCATGTCATTCAAAAGAACCACCATTTGTCGATGTTAATGGAAAATATCCCTGTGTTATGACAGTCCCTTTTACTATTTAATTAATCAAAAGTCACTTATAATAGGCTATTTTGCAGCTTCTCAAAAAAAAAAACATAACTACAATAAATAAAATATGTCAAAGCTGTCAATCAACTTAAAAAGATACAGAGTGATCCATCAGTTAATTTCAATAAGTGAAAACAGAGACCTCCGATCTGTATTAGGGAAGTTTTCATCTGTCTAGCAGCAGAAGCATTTTATATATATTCTGTTTCGCACATTTGCAAATTGTTCTTTGAGCTATTAAAAATGTTTGGTTCCAGTTACAACGTTTTGTGAACCACTGCTTGCAAAATGATATAGTTCTGTTTGAGATATTGTTTATATATCTATGGAAGATAGAAATAGAATTATCGTTATGTCTATACATATTTAATCTACCCAACATGTAGCTTTTAAAAGGGTGTTTTGGTCTTTTCCCTCCTTTCTGTTAAATACCAACTCTTTATAATCAATTCAAAATTTAAAGTAATCAACATGAGAAACCTAGCTAGTTTTCTAGTTTATAAAAAGTGGTTGTTAGTTTTGAAGTGTGGTTTTGTTACAAGGATATAAGCAGTTAACTTAGCAAAAGCACAATTTGGCTGGTCAGAGAGGCTGAAGCTACTGACTATTCTGAGAGGCCAAGAACAGAGGGGACCTCTATGGCCTTAAAACAAATCCCAGAAAAGTCAGTGGTTCACATGAACACTATTTCATCAACTTTTCAATCAACATGTCGAACAGTTCTTTACGTAAAAACTAAGTAACATAGGAAATGGAAGCTGGCAGTGCATCATCAATATTCGTCTTTGTGAAACATTCTGAGAACAGAAAGCGTGTGTGGTGTGATAGAGAAATTGACAAAAAATATTGGGGTGTAAAAAGTTAAACCCTTATTTTTTTATTATTTCTTAACACCCTTTTGCTACATTGCCCCTAAAGGGACACTCAAGGAAGAAATAAACTTTCTCGTACGCACCAGATAGCATCTCTTGCCCATCAGATAGTATCTCGCGCCACCAGATACTTTTTTGTGCACTAAAAACAATATCTGGTGCACATGAGAAAGTTTATTTTTATGTTTTCCGTCAGTGTCTTTCAAGGGGCTCCGTACATTGCTTTCTTTCTGACTTGAAGTGAAATGCTCATAGTTTCTGTTCTCTGAATGTTTCACTTATGAAGATCATTGGTGATGCACTGCCTCCTTCCACCATCTCCATTGTAAAAACTCTTTAGCTCCCTTGTAAGCACAATAATGGTATAAAGGTTCAGAAAAATAAACTACTGACACCTTTTTCAGAATGGAGATTTTATTTTTAATGCAGTAGAAGTCCATTTTGATCTTGGTGCCTCTCAAACAAGTGGTTAGCTTCAGCCTCTGTGATGACTGATCTGTATTCATTTGAAACAATAATAATAATAATAATAATAATAAAAAACTACGAGACAAGAAGTGCTTATACCTTTTTAACAAAACGTCACGTCCAAACTTCAGATCTCTCCATCTAACAATCTGATATTTCACAGGGGAAATTTGTTTATGGAAAGTCATTAATCCAGTTGAATGAATATGTAGAATCACAATCTCATTTAGATTGACATTGTCTAAAACTTCTCTAACAGAGTTTAAGAGACAATAATTCACTAAAATTATGACTTAAATGTTAACATTTTCAGTATTTTTTTTAGTAGTACCAATTTATGGTTTTATAAAAACAAATAACTGTTAAAAATTATAAACAAGGCTAATTCAAAACTGTTTGACTGTATTTGTAGAAAACTTCTAAAGCAAATAAAGTTAATTAGAAATTGACATGTGTGATCTCATATCTGCAAAAATGATGTATTTATTATTTAATTTAAATCTCAAATAAAGAAATGAAATAAACTTTTTTTCCTCTTTATTCATTTTTAACTCATTCATAATGTTTAGTTACATGGGAATGGCTTA
This sequence comes from Brachyrhaphis terrabensis, assembly GCA_903067065.1. Taxonomy (NCBI): domain Eukaryota; kingdom Metazoa; phylum Chordata; class Actinopteri; order Cyprinodontiformes; family Poeciliidae; genus Brachyrhaphis; species Brachyrhaphis terrabensis. The sequence goes on along the minus strand of CAEGAG010165770.1, from coordinate 12,458 downwards.
ATACACATGTTCACAGGAATAGATGCAGCACAAAGGACAAAGAAACAAAGACATGCTGCAACTTGTCCAGGACTTCCTTCACTCTGAATACAATACATCCCCTACGTTATCGCCTTTCTCTTTGTGAACAAATCAGGTTTAGTAAATGGTTACTGGTAGTCTTTCTCCATTCGCGTTTTTGTATATTTTTGCTGTTTCTTCTAACCTATTATTTTTTCAAATCAAGTCAATTTCATCTGCTTTTCGGATGTTTCATATCCACTTTGACAAAAATAATTTTAAAAAGTCAATAAAAAGTGAACGGCTCATAGCCATAAACCAATATGTGGTTTGATAATATATTATTTTCAATTTAAGATATTTTGGTTCGGTCAGGGTCCCTAATCTACATAAATTCATAATAGATGACTGGCTTAAGGAGGGGGTCAAAATCATGTTAATAAAAATAGGTTGGAATGTCAAATCTTCAGAAAATATTACATGGTTAAATCACATATGAATTGATCAGTTTCTGTCTATAATTCATCAAGATATTAAATATGTTAAGTATGGAATGGGAGCAGGCTGGGACTAATAGACGGGTTGATAAAAGCAGTTGGGTTTTTCCAAAGATTAATGCTTTTAGGAGGTAAAATCCAAAGATTGATTGTTCTAAACAAAGATAAGAGATGCTCCTTGACTTTTAAATTCAATCCTATAACAATAGGATTTGCTGACATGAAAAAAATGCACCTTCCTTAAGGGTCAGCGTCCCTTCAAAGTACTTTGAAGGGGCTTTTCTCTACCTAGTGCAGTGTTATAAATCACAAACAAATGCAAGTGTTTCTTCCATATTAGGAGAGCAAGATTGTGGGCTTTTTCCAGAAAAAAAATCATACACTTTCCTTCATATACATCCACAAAATAACTGAATCCATAATTTCAGCCACACAAATGTCCATTTGCTGTCACAGTAAAGTCCTTCCAGTGTATCATAATTGCACCCAAATATTTTGTTCAACCGTTTTAATAAATAGTGGGAAAAATACAGTAACATTTAATTTAATTCCTCTGTAATTTAAATTTGGAAGATAATTTAAATGCACAGATTTAGCACCTGGCTGAATGATCGAAATATTGGTAATTTACATTAACATCAGCAACGTTTACACCAAAGTTGCATACTCAATCGGGGGACATTTTGGTTATGTTTAAATGAAAGTTTTTAATTTTCCAAGTTCACAGGTACAAAATGTGTGTTTTGCAGTTTCTTCAAAGGAATATATGCAAAAGTTCAATGATGAACAGTCAGACGTAGAGATGAAACCTCCTTCTCTGTAATCTGTGTTGCAACTTGTTTCACATGTGGAAAAAAGAAAGACCGAGGGCTTTCAGACTTCAATGAGTCTGAAAAAGGAATGACGAAGTGAGCCTAGAAGGGTCATCATTTCCAGGTTGCAGCTCAGCGTTTTAGCGACCCTCCCACTCGTTAAAAGTTGGGTTTGTGCTTCTTCACCTCGACCATGAGATGGTGGAGGTTGATGAGCTCTGAGCGGACGGCCAGGCTGCGGAACGTCGGCTGGTTCAGAACCTTATGAAAGCCGTGGTAGTATTGGATGAGTTGAGTCAGAGCGCCCTGCAGGGCAGGATAAAGAGCAAGAGTTTGTAAAAGTTTGCAAAATGACTTTGTGCAGCGCTCCTTTCCTCCTACATGAAGATGGTGGGCACTTCAACATTGGTTTCCTATTTGTCTACTTGAAGTGGATGTGCAGTGGAAATAAACAGAATACTTTGCTCATACCACATATTTGTACTTTGACATTTATTAAATTGAAACAAATTTTGGATATTTTGGAATAAGCATGGTCTGTCAGTCCAGAGGTTTAGAGAAATGCAAGATCCTGTAGAAACATTTTTTTCTTCTTAGTAATTAATGTATGTTTAACAAGAAAGAAATACACTTAAATATTTTTGTTCATACAGGTGATGCCCTTGTTGTATCGCTGAAATTTATATGGTGTATTTCAACAGACAACTGTTTTATTCTCGCTGTCTGACATCCAAATCAAAAATATTCTACAGGACTGAGATCTGAGTTTTGTGATGGCAACTTCAAATGACTGGTTTTGTTTTCACAAACTTACATAAATTTTGCATGATTTGTTTTCTGAGGATGCAATTTCGTGCAGTGCACCAGTCCCTCCTGCAGCAAAACACTCATAAAAAATGATAGTGCCACGCCCATGCTTCAAAACTGCACTTCCTCCAAACGAAATGGTCAATATGCCAAACGTTTTAATTTTAGTTTCATTTGACTCCAAAAATTGAAGTCTTAGTCCATGAGTGCACTTGCAAACATTTCATGGATTTTTTTAAATTGCTCTAATAGCTTTTTGTTTTCTGAGTGGCATTTCAGTCTATGTCAGTATATGACTTGTTTCATTGTGACACTTATCAAGCATGTTTTTGTTTCCTTTTTTTTTGTTTTGGGGTTTAAATGCACATTTTATTTCAAACCACATTCATCTTTGGGATACAGACCCATTCTCCTTGTTGAACAGCATCCTATTTATGCTGATTATAATTATTTTCACCTACATACATCTTGAAATGTTACACATTTTGGCATTTAGTATATTGTGAACATGGCTGATCATGCTGAACATTCAGCACTAGAGGAATCAGACACTAGTGCTTGTTTGGATAACATGCTTGTTTAGTTGCTCACCTGTATGATGCTGGTTCCATTTTTAAAGTTAGTGAAGGACCTCATGACGTCTTGACTCATTGACTCCACCGACTGCTTCCAGGTGCTGGAAAACCCTCGGACCAGCTGAGTGATCCGAGCTGCACACAAACACTTCTGTTATGCACTGCAGACATTTTATTCTCTCTATATGTCTTCTGAAGAAGAAGAAATGGGCAGTATGTTTAGGTTTCCTTGCATTCTCTGCTTTATGCTGAACTTAGGCCAGTTTCCTGTCTGGCTTCATATAAAGCAGAAACACTTATGAGATTGTGGTTGTCGAGGGAAATGACTTGGTTGACAAGTCAAAACACAAAGGATGCGGAAAGCTGAACTTGTCATTTCTACACATCTGGACAGATTAGAAATAAAACTGCAAGGACAATGGAAAGCTAAGGAGGAAGTGGCACATTGCTCAGTAAAACAAAACTGAAGGCTGAAATGAAACAAACAGGTAGGTGGATCCCAATCATCCTTAGAGTGTAGAAGAGCGTGAGACCAGGACAAAGTGATCTTTAACAATCCCTCATAAGAAGGTATTTAAAACAAAGAACAACAAAAATAAGCTATAACCCAAGTAAGCCATGCCTGTATTATAGGGTTACATTACCTACATATGTTAATGCTTGACAACCAGAAATGATCTGAAATTTGTGTAAGGCATTTAAAGTTCCCAAAAACTAAAATAACCACTAAAACCTTGAACATTTAAAACGGCACAGTTTAGTTTTAGGAGAAATGCATAGTTTCTTTTTTTCATGAAACCTTAACAATAGCGGCCATAAAGCCTCGACAGTACAAACTGTTCTGGGTGTGGCTAGCAGCTCCGTTCTGTTCCATCTTCAGCCCTTCGCATAAAGTCATTTCTACATCTGAAACATTTCTCTCACCTTCTTCATTCTTCAGTCGATCTAGCTGCCCTTTCTCCATCAGTGCCTCAGCCTCCTTCACGAAGGCAATCATCCCCCCAAAGGGAGGAGACAGAATCTCCTCGATAAACTCCTGCGAGGCGAGGATGGAGGAAAAACAGAGAGGAATATTTAAAAGCTCAGTTGCTTGAAGTGAAAGATTGAATGCATAAAACAAGCTTAAAGCTTATTATTGTGTTACACAGTGCCAAGAAACAGTATTCCTACTGCTTTTCTATTGTTCAAATTCAATCACAATGGAAGGTTTTCAAGACTTAACAGTGTGTTTAGGGTCATGCCACAAAAGCCCAAATGTAATTAAGTGTGGAATTTGACTAGGCCCCTCCAACTAGCATATCTTTAAAAGTTGTTTGTGTCCTTTGGCTTATTGTTCTGCTTCATAATCCAAGTGTGCTTAACTGAAGTTGTTCTACTGTATGTACTTTTGTGACTTCCTAGAGGGCGTTTGTGATGCACCGATTGAGTAATTGGGAAGTTTCACCATGGTTACATATTTTGTCCAGTTTGGCTCGAACTATGCTTCAGAGCATAGCCTTAGAAATAGCTTTGCAGCTCTTTCCGGATGTATAACTTTGCTCTCATCTGTTCTTGAACATCTTTAGCTAAAAACATGATGTTCTATCTTTATCATCCTCATTACAGGATGGTCTCTTCATCCTCTTCCTGCTCACAAACATATTGTCATTCTCATCTGTGGAAACCTCCTCTAGATACAAAGGGATTTTAGTCTTTGTTTTTTAAAGCTACAAAAGACAAGCTTCTGTCAGAAAAGGCTTTAAAAAAAAAGCCTTTCTTAAAAGGAATTTTTAGCCTTTAAAGAAAAGGCTAAACCCCCTTTTTTAAAAGGATTTTTTGCCTGCTTCATGTTGTATTTAAGCAATGTCTTTGTTAGAAATGCCTGGAGTGGCAAGTGAAATTGAACCAAAAAGTCAGTTACTTTTTCACATGCTTGTTTTATTGCTTTTTTTAAATTGTTTTACTATTTCCAATAATTTACTCTGTGGAAAAACATAAATTGGTGTTGATATAAAAACTATTTCTGTTCATTTTAAGGGTACAGATGAAAAAAGGTCCCCAACATTTCTTCGACCTTTAATAATGTATTAACTTTTTCTTATCCCACTTTAATAGCTGCTGCCATCTCTCTAGAGTTTTTCCTCTGCTTGACGCAAACCAACGATGTGACTCTTCTTAAACAGACCAACATCTTTTCTACCAACAGAGGATGCATGTTTCAAAATTTTTTTTAGATTGTTATAAATAACTATAAAAAATAAATATAAATTATATGCCTTAAATATGGAAAACTAATTTATTAAACAAAAGTGTGTTAATTGAAAAAGTGTAACTAAATACCCACCTGTTGAAATATTTTCATGGATTCTTTAAATCATAATTGTTAGTAATCAGAAGTTTAGTTATACATATTAATTGAATGTTTAGTGAAATAAGAATAATCAGATTTTACCTGCGTTCTAGCAAGGAGCAACTGTTGAAAACTTTCTACCTCTTTACTGTCATCTGCTGCCCTCTCCTGGACAAATTAGAAAACAACAACAACCTAATCAGAATTGACAAGTGAAAACGAAACCAAATACTAAAAATATTCTAGTACAAAAGAAAAGATTTGTGTTAGATTAAAAACCTGCAGAGATGAAAAAATAAATACAGAAGCTTTTGTGCCCTGCAAATCATCCAAGCAGATTACAGAGCAAACATCATTAACAGTGCACACTAAATACTGAGTAATCCTCACCATCAGGACACTGAGCATCATATCGTAGTTGTTGATGAGGAAGATCAGCTGATCTCTCCTGGAGGGAAATTCTGCTGCCATCCTCAGCACAAAGTTTTCAACCTCAACCTGCAAAGAAAAGTAAATGTTAAGATTATATATATATATATATGTGTGTGGGTGTGTGCGTAATTAACAGTTTTTTTTGTTTTACTCCATTGCAAAAACCTGCTAAACATCTGAGAAATTTCAAACTGGCCAATATTTCTTTGTAATTTGAAATTCTGAATAATTTTTCTCACACCTCTCTCCACATCAAACCGATAATTATACAATAAATGCATGTGTGTGTGTTACCTGCAGCTGGCCCAGCAGAGCGTTGGTCCTCTCATTAGGAAATGTTTGATTGATGCTCACAATGGCGGAGGAGAACTCTGCATACCGCCGAGTGATCTGAAATTACAAAACATAAACTCACACCACAAAACATTTTTTGATATACTTTTCCTTCCACTCAACCTTCCATTAATATGGTTGGATAAAGTAGTCTGAACAACCAGGACTTTTAGCAAGAACCTTGCTAAAGAACCTTTGTCATTCCAACAATTTATATGCATTAATATGGAAATAATATAACATTTTTCTATTAAGCTTTTATTTATTTATTTATTTATTTATTTTTTGCTCTTACTTGCATACAAACAGAATCTTGCGGATTTCCGTTAGCTGTAAGTCATAAAAACTAGACGGTACTAAACACTGGAATATATGAATTTCACTTTTAGAATATAATTACATTAAATTTTACTGCAATGCGCCTACATAATTTTCTTTATACCAAATCACACATCTCATAAAATGTAATTATAAAGCTGGAACCATAACCGATGCAACAGGTTCACTATGATTGAGGCCAGAAGCCGTGGTCTTTGTGTGTGAACACATACGTAGTGTGGTCTGGTGTCCAGCACTCCCAGTTTCTGAGGGTCCGTGTTTCTGATGCTCTGGATGTTCATCTCCAGAATGAGTTCAAACCTCGGCCACAGCAGCTCCAACACGGCGTCCCAGAACCTGACAAACAATCACAACTTCTTCAGGTGATTCTAGAAATACAAAGAATAATGCAATCATATGTGCATCCCCCCAGTTGTTCTTGTAAGAATGACTCCAATGAAAGTAAGAAAATAAATAAAAGCATAAATCCATGTGACGCATTTTTAATTTCAATGCAAAACTGACTTGTCAAGAGCAGGGATGGTCCTCTTGGCTGTGATGGCTCTGAATCTGAGGATGATATGGATGCAGAGAAAGATAGCGATGCTATCGTAGCAGTCTGACACGTAGGTGGACATGCTCTTCTGCAGACAGACACAAAGAACAAGATCACTAAAGTTTTAGGTGTGTAGTATATTAGGCAAAGTGAAGTAAATAAATAACCGCTTGCCCAGGTTGGAATTGTAAATGGGAACTATTAAATCATTAAATAAACACGAGATAAAAAAATTAAATACATTTTAAAAAAGCTAAAATTACAGATTTATAAATCAGATAATAAAAGCCCTCATCCTGTTCATACATTATTAAGATATGTTTTCCATTTTGGCAAATTAGGCTTACATATGAAAACAAAAACACCAATAGGTGCATTGGGTAAAATATAAAACAAAAGTGTGTGCACTCTACATTAAGATGAAACCCATACAACTATACAACTGGGGGTAAAACAAATGTCCATACCAGGAACATGCTGAGAGTTTTCCCCATGATGCAGTTGAAAAGGTCGAGAGCCGAGTTTCCAGTCACCATGAAAAAGTCACACAGGAAGAGGTATTCTCTGCAGCCGTTGTCCAGCAGGGCATAGTGCTGGCTGCGGAACAACGTCTCGTACGGATACTGGGGAACAGACAATTAACAGATTACAGTACAATGTTTCTTAGCCCTAAGCAGAAATTATGCTCAGATACTAATATTTAGATTACAAACACCATTTCCTACCCCTGCTTAAATATCGACTTTTATGGCAACATTTAAGAATATTTATCTTTCTGAGTTTATGTTACAAAATAAGGATATAATTATAGTCAATTAATCCTTATCAAAAATGAAAAATTTTATATTTTTCATTTGTACATTTGAATGTACAAACAATGCATATTGTGACTCATATCACAGTATTATTGATCTTTTACCGTTTATAATGCAGCCAGTGTTACCTTGTACATAATACAAGGAGTAAAAAAAAAAAATCAGTTTTTGTTTTTAATTTAGATTGTAATTTTAAATGTGTGCTCACCCTGCTGTCCCCTCTCTGAGCTGTATGTGGAACCAGGATGGGACCCTCCAGCTCTGCTGGACTCAATATTGCCCCCCTCTGGCCCAAAGTGAAAATGGTGTTCCTGCTCTTTAAAGACGGTTTGGAGAAAAAACCTGCAGCTCAAAGTCAAGGATCATTTAAACAGGGCATCGGTACATCAGTGCTGTCCTGAGTCTAACTGACAGTCATGCAGTTGAAGTTCTTCTGATAGAAACGCTTCAGATCAATTGAGCTTAACTTATTAAAACTTTTTACCTTAGCTGACAACATTCATACAGAGGAAACCGTTTACAGAATCTCCTCAGCATAAAACACAAACAGTTAAATGTCGTTCATAGATGAGGACATAACGAGCCAATGTATGAAAATGCAGTAAATAAAAAAAACAAAAAAAACACTTTATTGAAGGTGACTTAAATGTGCTGAACTTGTAGTTTCTGTGTGCCTGTAGCAGAACATGGTACAAGATTTCATATGTTTTGTTTTATAAAATAAATGATAATTTTTGCTGTATGAAAATGAAACTCTTTCTAAAAACAAAACACTTTACTTCTGTATTAATTACCTAAGAGAAAGTATGTTTCATTTTCCTCTAATGTAATTTCAATGTTTAATTTTTCATGAGCAAACACAACTGTGGATAAAGACAGAAATCGAAGGATATCTTTCTTAGCTGTATCTTCCACTCCCATCAGGTCATCTTTGTCTGCTACCTCCTCATACTGAAACAGAGAAAAAAAACAAATTCTAATATAAAATAAAACCCTTTAAATAAAATTAAGAGCAGCAAAAGGACAAGAGCTTAGTGCTTTCCCACATCCTGACAGTCTGGGATGTGTGGAGGGCCAAATAAAAAAATGTAATGAAGCAGAGATGAACTTATGGAGGTCACATCACACGCTTGTGATTTTTTATTAATGGATCCACTGACCTGCACTTTGAGGAGCCGGCCACTGTAGGACTTGAAGTAACTGTAGTAAATCTTGCTCATAGTGTCCACATACTCATCCCTGATCTCCTTGGCAACGGTTCTTTCATTAGCCAAAAGAAACTGATAGAAAAATCTACAGCAGGACAGTCACAAGGACAACCATCAGTCATTTTCACTCATTTTAGAATATGAAATAAATAGGAAAAGGATGTGGTCTTTTGTTCAATTTAGACATTTTAGCTGCTTTGATGATTTAATTTTTATGTATATTTGGATTGACCCTTTTCAAAAGCCACCATAAAGTAGAAAAGTACACACCTGTATTTCAGCAGAGTATTTTGTGGGATCTGATAGTTTGTCATTGGTTTCCTGAAGGAGTAGATCTTCTGAAGAATAAACTCTCTGATCTTTGAGACCGCCTGAGGAGGAGAAAGTTCAGTTTACTCATTGTGAAAAACATCGTAGAAGAATCCTAGAGATGTTCAACTTTTACAAATACAACTAAACTCATACAGGGTTCAAACAGTTCCTTTGAACATTTGACAATGACTGAAAAGCAAACAACATGAACATAAAAGAACTGAATTTACTGCTGTGATACAAGGAGTAACAAAACATAAGATGCATTTCCACTCTCTCTCTGGGGTTTACCTTGAGTTTGAGGCGATCAACAATGTCCTGGATGTCGGAGCAGGCCAAAGTTTCTCTGAAGCTCAGCTCTTTGGCAAAATTGATCTTTGTGTTGAGCTCATGGAGCTGCTCGAGAAACTCCTGCTCCGTCACTGGACTTTCCAGGATGGTGCTGCAATGACAGAGAACAACATCAAGCCGCTCGTAGCAGTTTTTTAGTTGCTCAGTGTGAATACAACATCCCTATTTTTCTTATTCTAATTTTGTCATGAAGCAACATGAAAATTAATTAAGGCTTCACAAAATTGTTGTCTGTATGCTCAACATGATTGACATCATCCTGTCTTAGACTTACGAGATCATGACTCCGGGAACCACTAGCTCGTCCACCAGCTGGCTGAGGTGGCTGCGTACGGCCTGCCTGTTCTTCAATCGGACGTTCATACTGACTGACTGCTGCTGCAGGGTCTGGATCTCACTGCTGATGGAGGAAAGGTCGCTCTGAAAGCCACTCAGCATACCCTCCATTCGCTGAGGAAGAAAAGAAAACGCAACCGATTAAAAATCTGTAACTCAAGAACTGGAAAGATGTTTTAACTAATCTTTTTCTAGTTATATGAAATAGTTACACACTAAGAAAAATGTGGAAATGGAACATTTTTCTATTAGATGTACTGTGGATAAGTGCTATGTAAATAAACTGTGCTTAAGTATGGTCTCACCTCCAGTATGGAGTCACACGCAGTGATCTGGTTGTGCAGAAGAGCGATGTTTTGACTTTCCTTAATGTCTAACATAAATGTGCTCAGGATGGAATTTTGCATTGTTGAAAAAGAAAAACAATTCCAAGTCTCACAAGAGTTCAGTAAACAATTCTATGAAATGTTAGTTTATTAATTGTCCATTTAACATAAACTCTCGGATTTAGTCATAGCCCATATCTCGCTGCCTATATCTCACTTCAAACGTGGGTGACATTGATACAACGTGAGGGCCAGTAAGTTCTAAAACGTAAAGGATACAATCTTTGATGGAAGCCTGTTCGATCCTCTGCAGCTCCACCTCCACCTGCTTGGAGTACTGACGTAGGTCAACACCCTGAAAACAGACACAAAGAGAAGAACTGAACTATTAGAAAACATGGTTATTATTGGCTTAAAAGATGTTCACCTCAGAGTTACATTGTAAAAGAGAGCATGTTAAAAGTAACTGCTTCATTTCCAGAGGGTTTTTAAGACCTGGTGCATTCTGGCTGATGAGCAATCTGAGATGATTCAGGACATTTGAGAACATGTTCATTTAGCAGTTTGGATTAAAACTAACTACATTTGTGTACAACAATACACTGCATAGAGGCCTGTTGAAATTACAAATGAACAGCGTAGTTACACCAAATATCTTGTGATTCTGGTTTGTGAAAAAGAATACATACTGGACCAGGTAATGCAACAGCAAAGTGAAAGTGACTGAGACACAATAATGAATGCCTTCTTTCTTGAGTGTACACTTTATTCAAAATATAAAATTCAGAAATAATAAAGAAGTACCGGTAACTAATTGTCACAGTAAAAGAAACAGGTGTTATCCTTTGGCCATTTAAATCTCTACAGTGGAGAAATGAGGAGGATTAATAGCCAGGTCAGTTTAAACATTTAAGTTGTATATTTGATACAAATGTGTTATGATGCTTTTACCGTTTTAAGAGCTTCTTTCACAAGATCATCTTCCAAGTTTGCCTGAATATGAGCTGCAGGAAGAAAGATATAATAATTAAGAAAAATCTTGTAGAAATCTGAGATCAAAAAGACTTTCCAAGACAAGAACTCCTCCTCCGAATTTGACTGAAAAATTTTAAATAAGTGTACAACAGCTAAAATATAAAAACATGCCAATGAGAGACTTTAAGAGTTCAAATAAAATCAAATACAGTTTCTCTTAGCAAGGAAGAAGAATGAAACAGAACTTAAGATGGCAAAGACCAAGTTGCAAATGTTTAGTAATGAGACAATATGTTTACAGACCAATTATGTATGATCTATGCATTACTAAATACTGTTTCATAAGGAAAACGATAAATAAGCAAAACTAGTTCATTTTAGGACTATGAATTTATTTCAGAATGAAAAGGTGCTTAACTATGAACAAACAATAACAAATGTTTACCCTTTGTGAACTAAAAAAAGACTGGAGCAATAAAGTAATGAACCAGAGACTTACTGTCCACTTCGTCCAAGATGAACTCATCAGTGGTCAGGTCCAGTTCTCCCAAGTTAAGGTTAGTGATGTCTCCATCTGTTTTCTAGAGAAAGAAGAAGATATAGCTATTTCAGCAAAAAATCTCTAAGGGTTTCATCTCATTTAGTGAAACAAGTACTTGTGTAGTGCGAGGTATTCAAAGTATAGCAGATACAACCAAATGTTTATCACAGTGAAAATCTCATCTGACTTGCAACACCCTCAATTGTCTGCTCTAGTTAGGTTTTTGTTGTTCGCATTCAACTTGGTAATTAGTCAACTAAATAAATGGTCACCTCGTCCTGTAGATACGCCATGGCGATTTGTGTTTGGTTTCCAGTTATGTTTACGTCGGCTTCAATAAGACCAGCAGGTACTCCCTCCGCCATTGCGGCGAATTTATGCTAACGTAGAGGATAGAAAGGAAAACAAAAACACAAATGCAACCAAAGTAACGTTCCGCTTCCAGGTATCAGCCATGAAAAAGCATTTTACATTTTTATAAACCAGTAAGGTTTATATGGCTTCAGAATGGTGAAATTATTTTTATACAGATAAAATAACTGTAACATGTATATAATTTATGTTTACGTAAATTGGCTTTAAGACGCGTAGAATCTCATCGGACCCACTAAAAACGAAGGACCAATTTCCTGTCAAAAACTCAGCCAAAGTCTCGCGAGATAATAGCGTCTTCCTCTTTGCACGGAACCTGCTTCCAAGATGGTAAGTTGGTTTTCGACCGATCTAGTATGGTTTTAAAATCTGTAATCATCGAGCTTATATCTACTTTATTTGTGAATTATTCGTCCCCGTTAAGTACTATGCATGTTGTGGGGATGAAATAACTTGAAATCGTTGAAATATGAGACATTATAGTTGAAATATGGTACCCTATCTTATCAACGCTGGTTTGCTGTGAGGAGTCACTGAAGCTAAGAAGCGCAAGTGGATGTAAT